>JAOQMR010000006.1:14732004-14746636 GCA_027563865.1 Erythroxylum pelleterianum | reverse complement strand
AGTCGAGTTGCATAAGCACACAAGTCGACTTACACTTACAGTCCCAATTATAGGTTGCCACATGTCACCCCATAATTAGCCAATAAATCAATATTTTTCACAAAATTCACTAAAATTCCAAAAAAATCCTAAATAATACCAAAATTGCCAAAACAAATTTTAATCATATTTAACAACTCAATCGTACTCGAAAAATGCCAATGAATGTATGTACAATCATATTAATGCGCAAAAATGTGCATGTCACAATTAATTCATGCATGATGTGCATTTTTCTAATTTATCAGAAATTCTCATAATTCACAATTTTAACCCTCACATAGGTAACGGGATGTTACAAAACTAGTCCAAGCTTATATAAAATCAAAGCTGTCTTTTTCCATTTTTTCAAGTTCTTCTAGTTTCTGTATCTTACAACATAATTGCTTATAAAATCGCACAATTGTGCAAAAATTATGAACACATCCTTTGGCAAACACCCACATATTCCAAAAAGAAGTAATCGTTGTAGAAGTACGAGACAATTATGGCTTTTTAACATGAAAATTTTTCCATTATTAGCATTAACATAATAGGCTATATTAGAGGTATATCCATCAAGAAACTTAATTGATTTAAGAAATTGGCAAAAGGTTTGTCTCTCCTTTTTTGACATGTAGGTGGAATCATGTATGACCTATTATCTCTCCTTTTCAAATGCAAATCTTTTTTGATATTCAATTCTTCTATGTCTAATATAATCTTAATTGTGTCTTTTGATTTTCCATTAATCCTCATCAAAGTACCTAAAATATTCTTATAAATGTTTTTTTAGTATGTATGACATCAAGATTATGCGTTAACAAAAAATCTTTCCAATATGAAAAATTGAAAAATATGATTTTTAATATTCCAATTAAGATCAAGAAAAGTTATTTTTCACTTCCTATTACTTGGATATTTGCCAGGTATAAACTCTTGCAAATGTGAAAATTAATCAAGCACCTCATCACTTGACGAGTGTGATCATTATGTTCTAATTTTCCATTAAACAATTTGCTTCTTCACCATTTATGCTCATTTTCTAAGTAACAAAGATGTACCATATAATATATTTTACTTCATAGCCCCGTTGAATGAATTTGATGGTTGCACATAGGCTAAGCCATATACCCTTTAGTACTTCATCTAGATTGAAAAATCAATTATAGTCCACAAAATAGCCATATTCATTCTAATTTTTGTTGACAAAAATAGCCATATTCATTCTAATTTTTTCACCGTCAACAACATCATAATTTTTTAATCTAACCTACTAGAGATCTTTTAAATCAACAATTAGTGGTTGCATGTATATATTGATATCTTGACCAAGAGTAGTAGGTCTTGCAATAAGTAAAGACAATAAGAAAAAAGACTCCATCGTACACTTATACGGGGGTAAATAGTATAACACAAAGTTTAACATCCATATACTGTAAGAAGTACTCATATTACCAAATATATTAAATCCATCAGAGACTAACCCAAGTCGAACATTACAACAATACTTTGTAAACCATGGAAACTTCCCATCAAAGTCTTTCTATACCTTTAAGTCTGCTGGATGACACATAACATTATCATTAATGCATTTCTTTTTATGCCACCTCATACAGACAAATGTCTTTTTTTACATAAAAAGCCTTTCTAGTCGTGGTTTAAAAGGGAAGTTTCTCAAGATTTTATGGGGTATCTTTTTTCCTTTACCATCATCCACTTACCACCTTGATGTATCATAAATATTCTTAAAGATATTTAATATCCTTCTAAATGATAGAACAATCATACCTATAAGAATATATTGATATATTTCCTAATCCAAGTTCCCTTAACAATTTTTGCTTCATAGTAAGATTTGGGCAATTTGTGGCCAATCTCTAATCCATCATTGAGCAACTTAATCAACATAGTAAAAGATTTATTACTACACCTATTATATACTTTCAAGTGCAACAATTTTATAATACCTTTTTGTAAGTTAAAACTGTTAAATAAGAAATTATTGGAGATTAGTCATGTGTAGAAAAGAGGAAAATTCTTGAATTTGAAAAGAAATAAAAAAGATGGTTTAGACACAAGAGGGATTGTATGTGAAATATTGGGAGTTAAAAGCTGGAAAATGAAATTGAAACATGTTCATTGAGCATGCCCTGATGTTTTAGTCATAAATTGATCTCTAGTTATCCAAATGAGATGATTTTTGATTTGGATTAAAATATATAAATAAGGCTATAAATTGTATGATGAAATTGAGTTCTAATTCAATCTCTAAGAAAGTCAATTTTTGAATAGAAATTGAGCACAGAATATTGTTTTCGGATATGAACAGTCCGAAAATGTTTGATGTATAAATTTTAGACTATGGAAACAAATTGAATGATTTTGGTGTCATTAGAAAATTGAGGAACATTTGTCTAGAAGGAAGTTTTATCAAATTCCTTCAATTTCATGATTAGAAAATGCCTTGATTTTTGGAAAGAGTTAAGCATGAATTAAATGAACTTTGAGGTCTTAATAGAGTATTTTGTGGAATTAATTAGCATGTTAATGGGAGTTAATTAGCATGTTAATGGGATTTAATTAGCATGTTAATGTGACTAAGATCATATGGCATGGATTAAGTTGAATTAAGGTGGTAGATAGCATGAGGGGCAAGATTGGAAGATCACTTAAGCTTTTAAGTTACAAGGCTATCATGTAAGGGCATTATGGAATTTTTAGCATCATAAGTGGTATAAAAAGTAAGAGAAAGGAGTGGTCTTACATTTAGAAGAGAGGGAGACGAATTTGAAGAGGGAGAAGGAGAGAGAAGCACGAAAATGGAGAAAAGAGAGAAAGAAGAAGAGCAAGTTAGGGTTCAACTTTTCTAAGCCTTCAAAGGTGATTTTTCAAGTTGTTCAAGAAGGAAAAAGGAGGAAAATGATGAGAGCTTCCTATAGAGCCAAGAAAATCCCTTGTTGGGTGAAGATTCAAGGTAAGTGATATTTTGATGTTTTGGATTTTTGGAGTATTTTGGTTCAAAGAACTTAGGAAATGGATGGGTTTAAAGATTCTAAGATCAATTTCATGCTTTGGGTTCTTTAGGTTTTCCAATTTTTGGATGTCTATTGATTTAAAGATTTTGTGAGTTTTGATGAAGGAAATTAAGGAAGGGAAGAGGAATCAAGAGGAGCAAGAACAAGGGGAAGCAATTTGAGTCAAGTTTCAAGCAAGGTTTTAAGGTGGGTTTCATGTTTAAAATTTGAATAATGAGCCAATAGTATGTTTTTCAAAAATCAAGATGATAAAATGATTCAAATTCATTATTTTAAAGGATTTGAGAAATTACTACAATTGTTGCTTTTATTGCTTATGATTGATTTGAGAAATTGCTTTATGTTTGATGTATGAAATTTTGATGAAGCATTGTGAATTGCTATGTGAATGTGGTTGATGGATTATGAATTGCTACATGAAAGGATTTTCGAAAAAGTGCATGTTCAAGAAAAACAAGTTTATGAAATATTGCCATTTTGGGCAATTCTATTTTCAAGTCATGAATTACATGTTATGTGGGTTGGTTTGGTCCGTTCTGTATGTCAAGTGCGCACTTGTCTAAAGGCTTCTCCTGCCTGCTCGCTAGTGGCATGGAGCTCCTTCATGGACTCCCTCATGTTTACGACTACACAAAATCACTATGTGAGATTGTGTTAGTTCGTTCTGTTCACGACTACACAAGACTATTCTTTGGAATTGTGTTAGTACGTTCTGTTTACGGACCACCTGAACCATTATGACGTGTTTATGTGTTACGATTTGTGAATAAGCTGAAAAATGCATGACTTGTGTTGTTGGTGATTTGATTACTTGACAAGGATTTTAAGAAGCATATGTTTTATGACTCAAAAGAGAATTTTCTATGATAAAGAACTTTTTGAAAGGTTTTGTTTGTTAATTGTTATAAGCATGTTACCCATGGGCTTTTTAAAGCTCACCCCCACTCTCTTTCCCCAATTCAGGTGTTGACCAAGGAACAGAGTGAGAACCAAGACATTTCTTCAGATTTTGCATGTTTTAGTGTTGTTTGGAATAATTGATGTAAAACAAGGCTTCAATTATATTTTAGAAATTATTGGGTTTTGTATGTTTTGTAAATTGAACATTGGTATCGAGATTGTATAGTGGCATGGGATGCCCATGAAGTTGTAAAACTTTTGATTTATGATATTAATGAAATATGGAATTGTGTATGGTTTGAATTATGAATTTGTATGTGGATGACTATGATGAGTATTGAGCATGAATGGTTGGTATAGGTATATATATATATATGCACATCAGTGAAATATTATGGGCAAAGGGCACATAGGAATTTGATTGATGAAATGTAGCTAAATGCAATAAGTCAAATGAGTTGAGATTTAAGAATGGATGATTGTAAGATTGGAATGTGAAATTGTGTCTAAATGATGTTCAGTTGAAAGTGGATATAATTGAAGAAGCGATCCATGTAAGTTGATGAACTTTGCTTATGAATCGATGATAGGAAAGTTATGACGATAATCATGAAATGTTTTTGAATAAATTGAAGATGAGGGTTGATGAATTCCAATTGGTAATTAAATGGATAAGAATGTGTTGCTTTAGTAAGGAAGTGAGGTTGAGATGAAATTCAAGTTTTCATAAAGGGAACTTGTGTTTTGATTCAAGGGAAATTCTGGAATCATTGAGATAGAACTGGCCAAATTTGTCTTTTAGGAAGTTGTAGATAATCCTTTTAGCTTTCTGACGCTATAAATATTGTAATTTTTGGACATTGGAATGAAGAGATATGATTGTTACAAGTTAGGATGTTGCATAGAGTGTTTAAACATGATAGTTATGCTTGATGATGAGAAATTGTGGTTTGGATGGATTAAATGGATCAAGAATTGATAGTTTGATGAAATAAGTTTGATGTTTGAATTAGTATGAAGTGAATTTGCACTAGAATAAGTGAATTTCACAAGATTATAAGTGTTTATGACGTTAGGAAGGTTGTAGGAAGCATTGGAAGGCCTTTGGAGGGGTTTGGGGAACCCCTAGGTCCGTTTAACGGACATAAGGTCCATTTAACGGACCTTATCGGGTCAAAAAGGACCCCTTGCCCAGTCTATGTCGGTTAAACGGACGTGGGAGTCATTTGAACGGACCTTCTCGGGTGAAATGGTGCAGTTTGGTTGATTCATGTCCGTTAAACGGACATAGATGTCCTTTTAACAGACATTCACGGGAAAGATGGCAAATTTTGACACTGTTAGAGGCCGAATCAGACTTTGTGGTCTTCATGGGCGTTGTAGTTCTATATGACTTCTTTCGAATGGTCTGAAAATAAGAGCAATCCGACATCTGTAGAGAAAGTTATGGCATTCGCGCCAAGAGAGGTTCAAATCGATTTAGGATTTAAATAAGGTCTATTCTTTTGATCATAACTCTCTCATCCGACCTCGAAATTAAGTGATTCTTAAAGCAATAGATTCCTAAGACATGTATGTATCTCTCCATGAAAAATGGGATCATTTGGAGTTGATTTGAGAAAGTTTGCATTGAAGTAAGTGAGGGGTCGGTTGAGAGAGCATGAATGGTGTATGAGCACTTTTTGGTGTTCTGACGATATCTTGATCTATAGAGCTCCGATTAAGATGATTCTTTCTTATAAATAAACTAGAGTCTTGAAGCTTCAACTTCTTTGAAGAAGTCAAATTGAAATTAAGGTTTTAAGATTTCCAAATTCTACTCACAAGCAGGAGAAATCGAGCTCAAGCATGGTGACTGTCTTGTGTGGGCACACCATTGAACAAATTTGGGTGAATTTTTGGGATATTATGAAAAAAATAACGAAGATGAATTGATATTATCTAATAAGGGTTCAATAAAATTAACCCTTCGAGGTAATAAGCCCGCACGCGTTCATGTTTTCGCAAGAGTTGGATTCTAGAATCAGGCGGGATCTAACATTTTTGGTATCAGATCAAGAACTCATGTGTTATGGTTCAAGAGTTGGGTTTCGGAGACGGGATCCAACAACCCTAGTTATAATTCTTCTTGACCTACTTTCAATAACTTCTCAAAATTTTCATCTCTAATTCTAGCAAATGTATTAGGCAAAGTATTATCATCCATAGTCTCTATATAATTCCACACATCCTTTAAAATCCCTCCAATCCCATCATCTACATCATCATTAATATTAGTATCATCTATATAATTATTTTTATCACCATCATCAACTGTATTAACACTTATAACATTACTTACTTTAAAATGTTCTCCATAATAAATCTATCGAGTATAGAATTTATCTATGCCTCAGATTAGGAAGTGATTATATACCACATCTTGACTTTGATTGTTGAAATTTAAGCAATCTATATATGGACAACAAATTTCACATTCTATGCACATTTAATCTTTTAAAAATTTCATAAAGGTCTTCTGATAGGTGTAGATTGCATCATGTTTTTATGGGTAGTTTAGTGTGTGTTTAGTTGTTAATTTGATTGTTTAATGCGTGTTTAGGTGCGAATTGTTTTAGTTAGTAAATATTTGTGTTTTAAGTGTTTTGTGGGTTGGAACATGATGTTCAACTTCAATTTTATATTTACAAGGTGCCATGATGTATTTGCTAGTGTTTTAGGGCATTTGGAGGAGATTTGGAGAAGACTCAGAAAATAACCTAGGGCCATGATCGTGACAGAAGCTAGTGCAAGGAGCCACGATCATGGTGTTATGGGCCACGATCGTGACAGAAGCAAAAAAAATCCTGCCCACGATCGTTTCCTACTCGATAAATACTCGAACAGCAGTCCCGACTTGATTTTTCAAGGGGTTTTTCAGATCTTTCAAACCCCCAAATTGAAAATACTATATAAGACTTAATATAAAAACCCTAGAGGAGCTTCTACATTTTGCCACTTTTGGAAAGTTAAAGAGAGAGAGAAAAGAAGAGAGAGAGAGAGATAAAAGAAGAGGAAAAAGAAGCAGGTCCTGACACTACTGCTTCTTGAATTAGATGGTCTCTTGATGTTGTTGCCTTCCCAGATTGTCCGATCCAAGTTGTATTTCCTTTCCATTTCATTGTTGTTCATTTAATGTATAAGATTGAAATGGATTGTATGATAATGGGTTTTGGATTGTTGACGATGTCCTAACTCTTCCTTTGGGATTTTACTTTGATTTAATATTAATATAGTTGATTTTGTGTTTTATTGATTAGTTGTTGTGACAAATTTTGCATATTTAGGTAAGAAATTGAGAGGGAGAGCCGAATAAAAATGATTGGATTGGGTTAACTAGAGTTAAGCGATCCAATAAAGCAGTAGTTAATCATATCAATTTTTATGCAGAGGGAGATCCTATGTGAGACCCGGTAGTTTAGTAGAGAGCTTCCGATCTAATTTTAATTATATATCATTTGTTAATTGAGAGATTGCAAATTCAATAATTTAATTAGCATTAATGATTTAGTACTCCGGATTATAACTTGAGAGATAATAATTCCCCTTACAATAGCCTAGAACAAACACCCCAATAACACATAATTAGCTAAGTTAGCGTTAATAATAGGTAGAATCCCCTCTCTCATAACTTGGTAATTTCTCTATATTAATTTCCATAGTGACACTTTGTGTTGCTCAATTTTAATTCTTGTTTTGTGTTATTTTCTTAAGTTGAATTCTTGTAATCAAGTTCCTATGTTTATATTCTTGTTTCATTTTTAATTTGATTTTATTAATTTCTAGGCCTTAGATAACTTAGGATTAGATTAGTTTACTCTCCTCGTGAGATCGATCCTTCAAATACTACAACTCACAACCCGTGCACTTATGTTAATTAAGGGATATAGATTGTAAGACTCAACACCTCAATCAAGTTTTTTGCACCATTGTCAGGAAGGTGTAGGATTAGTTTAATTCTTTTAAGGATTAGATATTTAAAAAAAAAAGGAAGGAAGTTTGGGCGTAAGTCGAAGGCACATCTTTTGGACATCATAAGGTGACTATGAGGAATCAAGAAGGTTAAATGCCAAGAAGAAATGGAAAGAACAATGATCAAAGATATATATTATAGGGAGTAAGGAACTCATGAAGACTTCAAAGAGGCACAATTTAGCGGGGAAATTATCATCCTTATATAAACAAGTACACTCTGAGGTGGCAAAACTACCCAAATTTTTATTGGTATAACAATGTAGGGACTCTCATGGGACGTCAAGACCTATTAGGATTTCAGCAAGATGAGTCCAATTTATGGGATTCCAAGTTGGATAAAATTATGGATAAGCTCACAGACATGGCAGAGACCCAAAAAAGAATGGAAAAGAAGTTTGAGCAAGTAACGAAATATCATGCCTCTTCTATTCACAATACAGGGATTCAAATGGGCCAGCTTTCCAGGAAGTTTTGTAAGAGAAGTGTGAAAATTGTTTGCATAAAATGAAAGTAAATTTAATAGAGCCATATCAGGCTATCACACTTAGGAATGGGGTAGAGCTAGAAGAACCAATGAGAAATCAAGCTAAACCCCACCTTTTAGAAGACCAAGAAATGAAGAAAGAGAATGAAGAAAAGGATGAAAACCCCCCATATTATCGGCCAAATCTTGGTATGCCATACTTGAACATTGAAAAAGTAGATGTCTATGAAGAGAACATTATCCTTCAGATTAGTAATGACCAAATGACATTCAATATGAATGATGTATTAAAGAATCTGAAGAAGGTTGACTCATTCAGGAGAATTGATGTGTTTGAATCTTTAAAAGAGCAAAAGAAAGAAGAACAGATGACAACGAACATTGAGTTTAAAGAAGCTATGAAAGTCTCTATTTGTGAAGCAAAAGAAGAAGAAGAAAAGGGGGTGACTATGGAAGAACAAGAACAACTCACCCTTTTACCAAACAACTGCTAGACTTAATAAAATATTCAAGGAGTTTCCTTATTTCCTATTTTATTGATAATGTTTGAGTGAAAAGGACATTACTGAAATTAATTTGATTTCTCAACTTTATCAATATTGTCCTTCTGATCATTTTGCAATTTATAGCTTACTTATAGGCAACAAAATGGAAATTGGGCATCATGGGTGGAAGTAAGCCACTCATAATTGATCTTGGCTGAGCTTTAAAGGGTAAAGATCAAGTTAATGACCATAACTTAGCACGTTTAGTAGTTTGAATTAAATTGTTGCTTAGTTAGAATTGTTTTAAATTCCAATAATAAGTTCTTACTAATTTTGAATGGTTTGGATTGCTAACTCTTTTACTCTTTTTAAAGCAATTATAAGATAGGGCAATAATCTCAAGCGTTAAGCCCATTTAGTCTCAAACACTGACATCATCACCACCATAACCACTATAACTGGTCCTTATACTCTAACCCTTGCCTTCTTATTTTATTTTATTTTGCATGTTTTGCTTAGCATGTTGTTTTATTCCCACATTATGTTTTGACTTTTCTTACGTGTTCTCCTCACATTGAGGACAATGTGTTGTTCAAGAGTGGGGAGGTATGAGCATTATCATTTTTATGTTAACTGTGAATGGGTTATGTTCTTGTATGTTTTTATTTTAAAAGTGAACTTTGCATATTGTATAATAGTTTGTTTAGGGTGCATGATGTGAATTGTGTGAATATGTCAATGGCTAGGACTTAATGGGATAGATTTAACTTTGAACATAGTCTTTTAGGTTGCGAAGATTTATTAGCTTACAAAATTAGTGACCAAGGTTACTTTAGCTAATATGAAGTTTAATTAAGATACGGTGTTAGTTTATTCACCCTAGGAATTTGTCACATTCATATATAATTTTAGACCAATCGAATAAGTGGCATTACTGGTATATTTTTATGAGAATAATTAGCAAAAGAAATAAGGTAGAAAAAAGCGTATAAATTTCAATGAAATAACTATTTCGCTAGCCTTAGGGCTATGAATAGAGCTAGTAGCCAATTGAGAATGTGATGTCAGTAACCAAATCGACACACATCACAAATGTTTGCTTCACATCAAAAGGCTATAATGACATTCCAACCAAGTCGCTTAATAATATCATGGCCTAGTTGAGTAATCGGATCGACATTCATAATAATTGTTTGCTTCCGCGTAAAAGAACTAGGTTCATGTCCTTAAAAATCAACAAAAAGAATGTTTTCAAATAAAAACCTACCAAACTTGTTAGTAGCTTGATTTTTCACGAAAACGTACTTAGGAATAGCTACACTTTTGATTTGACCAAATAATTATCAATGTGTCTGTGAAAGTGTGGGGATGTTGATAGATATAGATTGTATCATGTTTTTTGTGGGTAGTTTAGTATGTGTTTAGTTGTTAATTTTATTGTTTAGTAGGTGCTTAAGTTAGAACTTTTTTAGTTAGTAAATATTTCTATTTTAAGTGTTTTGTGGGTTGGAATATGATGTTGAGCTTTAATTTTATATTTATAAGGTGACTTGATGTGTTTGTTAGTATTTCAGGGTAATTGGAGGAGCTTCAGAGAAGACCCAGGAAATATACTCATGGCCATCGTGAAAGAAGCAAGACCAAGGAGCCATTATCATGGGAAATATGCCACGATTGTGATAGAAGCTAGTGCAGGGAGCCATGAGCGTGACAAAAGTAAAAAACTCTCGACCACGATCATAGCACTAAGGGCCATAATCGTGGCCTGTGCGACAGATATGCTGACAACAGTCCCAAGTTAAGTTTTTAAGGAATTTTTTAGACCTTCAGACCTAAAAAAGACCTTAGGGTTGCCCTTATTGGAAATAATATATAAGAATTAATGAATAAACCCTAAAGGAGCTTTTACATTTTGCCAATTTTGGAAAGTTCAAGAGATAGAGAAAAAACGAGAGAGAGAGAAGAAGAAGAGGAAGAGGAAGAAGCGAGTCCCAATGCTACTGCTTCCTGGATTAGGTGGTCTCCCAACATTGTTGCTTTCCTAGGTTGTCCGATCCAAGATGTATTTCCTTTCCATTTCATTTTTTTCATTTAACTTATAAGATTGAAATGGATTTATGATAATGGGTTTCAGATTATTGACGATGTTCTGACTCTTCCTTCAGGATTTTAATTTGATT
Source organism: Erythroxylum pelleterianum (assembly GCA_027563865.1). Classification (NCBI taxonomy): domain Eukaryota; kingdom Viridiplantae; phylum Streptophyta; class Magnoliopsida; order Malpighiales; family Erythroxylaceae; genus Erythroxylum; species Erythroxylum pelleterianum. The sequence goes on along the minus strand of JAOQMR010000006.1, from coordinate 14,735,517 downwards.
TAATGTTAATATAGTCAATTTTGTGTTTTATTAATTGGTTGTTATGATTAACTTTGATCTTTTCATATTTTGGTAACAAACTAAGAGGGTTAGCTGGATAAAAATAATTGGATTGAGTTAACGAGAGTTAGGCGATCTAATAAACCACATAGTTAATCATATCAATTTTTGTGTAGAGAGGGATCTTGTGTAAGACCCGATAGTTTAGTACAGAGCTTCCGATCTAATTTTAATTATGGGTCGTTTGTTAATTGAGAGATTGCAAATTCCATAATTTAATTAGGGTTAATGATTTAGGGTGTAGAATTATAACTTGAGAGAGTAATTCCCCTTATGATAGTTTAGAATCGACACCCTAATAACACATAATTGGCTAGGTTAACATTAATGATAGGGAGAATTCTCTCTCTTATAACTTGGTTGTTGCTTTTGATTAATTTCCATAGTGACCATTTGTGTTGCTGAATTTCAATTTTTATTTTGTGTTAATTTCTTGAGTTGAATTCCTGCAATCAAATTCCCGTGTTTATATTCTTGTTTCATTTTTAATTTCGTTTTATTTATTTAAAGCCTTAGATAACCTAAATTAGATTAGTTTATCCTCCTCGTGGGATTGGGCCTTCAAATCCTACAACTCATGACTTGTGCACTTGTGGTAATTGAAGGATATAAATTGTAAGACTTGACACCTCAATCATCTTCACTCCTTTTAAGTATTGACTAGATCATTTTCGATGATTCATCCAACTTTTCCATATAGTTATACAAATATAAGTAAGTTACTAAATTACATTTAGTAATTTAAGCTGTAAATAACATAATGGTAAATCGAAATTGACATACCAAGTTTGAATTCTATCAAAATATGCAACAAACCCTATAATACGATATATGATAATATAATATTACAATAACTATACGATGAGAAACTCTATTCAATGAAAAGCATATTTAGTATAATGTACGAGAATAAGTGTATGATTGTAGTCCTTAGTCATTCAATAAAGCCACTCCTTAGTCATTGCCTATCCTTACCTTTCTAGTCATTATTAGTGAACCAAAGTTTGGAGGATCTACTTAAATCATCCCAAGATAGCATTTTTAATTAACTTGACGAGATATCTCCAAAATATGTCCTAACATGTCATTATAATTATATATATAAGTATGTTGTAATGTAATATGTTGTGTTGCGTTACTTAAATTGTAAACTTAAGTCTATCCATAGCTTAACCAATCTCATGATGGTTAATAAGAGTTTATAAACAATAAAATTAGCCCTATTTCAAATGCAATGCTTTCATCCATCATTTTCTTAAGGAACAGATATTAAAGAAGTCAAGCTTTAAACTTATTTCTAACATAAAGCAATTTTTTATTATGTAAAATCTCAAGGCTTTAGCAACATCTAAAATATGTCTATGTTTTCTTTTAACCACTGCTTTATAGTAAAGGGTGTAAGGACTACTACATTAATGTAAAATTCCTATAGAACTTGAAAAAAATTTTATCCATTTGATGATTATTAAACTCAGTGCCATTTTATGTTGATATTTTAATTAAGGTCTAAAACTAATCTGCAATGAGTTTAATAAAGTGTTGAATATTTTGGAAAAGTCGGCTTTTAGATTGTATCAGATATGTCCATATACAATGTGAAAAATCATCAATTACAATTAAGAAATATTGAGTTCTAGTTAAAGTTTTCACTTAAGCCCCACAAATGAAAATGTACTAAAGCATCCTTTGAGAGATTGTGATGCTTTTAGGATAGGGTAATTTTTTTTTGGAAGTAGACAAACTAGACAAGAAAAATCAGGTAGTAGGTTTTGTAGTTAAGAAATATGAGTTAGCTTAGAATAGGAAGCATAAACCCAATTTATTGTTCCAAATGGAAGAATAACAAATAAACAAAGAAAATAATTTTCTTTATCTAACTCTGGTTGTAAAGTGAACATGAATCTTTCTACAGATAATCATTCATCCTTTAATACAAACTACAATTGAGATCGTGTACAAAAAACTAGAAGCATCAAGTTTGTAGAATCTTCTTTGTTCTCTTCTACAATGACCTTATTTTGGGCATGGAACACAAAATCTATAGGGTAAAATGTCATTATGATTTTTAATACTTTTGTTAGGTTGCTAACATATAATAATTTGTACTTAAAATTTGACACATATAAAGCTTTTTTAAGACATATTTGAATGTAATTTGACATCTCCAATATGTGTAAAAATAGTTGTCATCAAGTAAAAATATTGGTATTGGTGTTTGTAATCTAACATTGGTAAAGTAATTTCAGAAGCAGTGTCATATGGTTGGTGGCTCTTGTGTCTACAATCTATATGTCTAATATTTTACTCAGATTTTCACAAAAATTCAAGTTTTAAACATACCTCCAAATTCAGAAGCAACAATTGTAAGATTTGATTATATATGTGCTTTAGCATCTCCTATTGGATTGTATTTGTAATTAGAGTATTAATATCATCATTCTTAACAAGCATAACAAAATTCTCAAAAACTATAGGTAAAGAACGATACACAGATTTCTATTTATCATCTCTCAACATTAGTGAATACATCTTGTTAACACTAGGAAAAGGTTCCATTAATTAGATTTGACTTCTAAAAGTTTCAAAGCTTTCATTTAGACCCATTAGAAACTTCATCACCCCATTCCTACTTGTTAAAGTAGAAATCTTCCTAGTAACATCACAGATACAACATGAACAATTACATTTAGTGTAATATCCCATTTCCTTACTAAGGGTTAGAACCCTAGATTTTCGTATTTCAGAAATAGCATTGAGAGATTAGAAAAATGCATTTCATACTCATGCATAATGTTAGCATACACACACATGAACTTGAATTTTACAAACATTACAATGAATTGTTCATGCACTCAATTGAAATTTTCCAGTTATAAATGATTTTTTAAATGTGATTAACGTGAATTATGGATTATGTGTCTTAAAAATTGAGTTGGAGTGTATAAGTAGTGATTTAGAATTTTTGGTGAAATTTGAAAATTTTCTGAAATTAGGGGTATTTTTGAACTAGAAAAAATGCCAAGTGGCGAGACAATTGATAAATGGAAGTAGAAATGAGAGTCAAATGGCAGTGAAAATTTTTATAAATGACAAATTTCATCAAAAATTGGGAGACAATTGAATTAGAAATGGGGAAACAAATTGACCAGTAGTTTAAAAGACCAAGTGAAGACCATGAGGTGGTGACATGTGACAGGTGACAAGTGTCACTTGCCTTATCATACACCTCACTCTAGTAACTTACCCTTGCAAGACTAATGTTCATTTGTTTCTCACCTTTGCCTAAATGCTCTCTTTTCTGCTCTCTCTTTGTTGGCCCCTGAATTTTTTTTCTATTTTATTAAGCATGATTAGTTTGGTTATAGGGTCTTGATATATTAAACTATGTTGACATTAATTAGCATGTAGTATTAATTAGGTTAGGTGGCATGAGTTAGCATAAATTAAATTGAA
>JAOQMR010000006.1:14708336-14728643 GCA_027563865.1 Erythroxylum pelleterianum | reverse complement strand
ATACATGCATATATGAAAGGAATACCTCATAATATATTATTAACAAATCATAATGTTAATACATGAATCACAAAAGTTCATTGGCCTAGGGCACACCACTAACAATAGGCAATAATAAAAAAATGTGTTTAAATCTTAATTAATTAACTATTCCGCTGACCTTCGAGTTATGAATAAAGCTAGTAGCTAAATGAGAATGTGATGTAGCTGAGCAACTGGGAGACATTCATCACAAATATTTACCTTCGTGTCAAAAGGCTATAATGGCATTCCAACTAAGTTGTTTAATAAAAACATGACCTAGCTGAGTAACCAGATCGACATTCATCACAAATGTTTTCCTTCGCGTAAAAAGGCTAGGTTCATGTCACTAAGAATTAACAAAAACAATGTTTTGTCAAAGAAACCTACCGATTTTTGTGAATAATTATCAATGTGTATGTGCAAGTGATAAGGGTGAATGAATTTGACATTCAAGTTTTGTTTAATATGCATATTTAGTTCGAAGTACTTAGACGCGGATTTTGCAAGTTAATAAGTTAGAACGACTTGAAAGATAGTGTTTTTAGTTAAATTTGTTTCGTGAAGTTTAATATCATTGCCTCATTATTGCATTTATATGTATGTTATGTTTTGGTGCATTTTTGTTTTGCTTCTTTTGTTTTGTTTGAGGACAAGCAAAAGCTTAAGTATGGACATATTGATAATGGTAGATTGCAAAATGTTTAGTGGGTAGTTTAGGGTGTGTTTAGTGGTTAAATTTACTTTTTAGTGCATGTTTAAGTTACGATTTTGTTATTTAGTTAAATATTTGTGTTTAAAGAATTTTGCGGGTTAGAGCACCATATTAAGCTTTAATTTTATATGTTTGAGGTGACCTGATGTATTTGCTAGTGCATTAGGGAAAATATTGAAGAACAGAGATGATTCAAAGAAAGCTTAAAGCCAAACCCAAGGCCACAATCGTGGATCGTGATAGAACCAAGAGAGAATTACTATGCCACGATCGTGACAGAATTATGGCCTGCACGACAGATAGCGTAGACAACATTTTGGTTTTAAGCTTTCAAGGGACTTTTTGAACTTTTCGGATTGTGAAAATCCTTAGGGTTACCCTAAATGGCAAAGACTATATAAGGCATAATGATGTAATCCTAAAGGAGCTCTACATTCTACCACATTTGGAAGACTCCAAGAGAGAGGAGGAAGAAAAGAGAAGAGAAGAGAAAGAGGAAGAGAGAGGAAGCAGGTCTTCGCAGCTACTGGCTTTCCAGAGTCGTTCGATCCCTTCCAAGTGATTGTTTCTTTTCATCTTTGTATTCTTATACTTTGAATGTTAAGATGAATATGAGAATGATGATTATAGGTTTTGGATTGTTGATGATGTTCTAACTTTTCTTTAGGGATTTTGAATTGATTCAATGTTAATCTAGTTATCTTTTGTGTTGATTGATTGGGTGTTGTGATTAATTGCGATGCTTGCATGTTTCAGTAATAAACTGAGAGGGATAGAATAAAAATGATTGGGTTATATTAATGAGAGCTAAGTGACTTAATAGAGCATGCGATTAATCAAATTGGTAATCTGTACGAAGAGAGAAATTGTGTGAGGACTCTGTTGTTCATTAGAACACTTAAGAACTAATTAGGTTGTATGTTGATCATTAATTGAGAGATTACATTTTCAGTTACTAGACTTAATTATGGATTATCAATTAGATTGTGATTAGTTGCGGTGCTTGCATGTTCCGGTAACAAACTCAAAGGGCGTATTGATTAAAAAGGATTGGGTTAGATTAATGAGGGTTAAGTGACTCAATGGATTGTGCGATTAATCAAATTAGTAATTTGTACAGAGAGAGACCCCGTGTAAGCGTTAAGTTGTTCATTAGAACAATTAAGAGCTAATTAGGTTGTGGGCTGATCGTTAATTGAGATATTACGTTTTCAGTTACTTGACTTAATTAGGGACTATCAATTAAGGTTTAGTGATTATAACTCAAGAGAGAGTAATCCACCCCTCGATAGTCTAGAACCGACACCATATTAACACATAAGTGACTAGATTAGCATTGATAATAGGATTAATCCCTTCCTTCCTAATTGATTAATTCTCTTGGTTGATTTTCAAATGACTTTTGCGTTGCTCAACTTCAATTTTGTTTTACGTTATTTTTATAAGTTAATTTTCCGACAATCAAATTCTCATGTTTACCTTTCTATCTACTTTTTATTTTCATTTTACTAATTTTTAAGCCTTAGATAACTTAGGAATTAGATTAGTTCACCCTCCTCGGGAGATCGATACCTCTTATACTACACCCACCGCTTGTGTGCTTGCAGTATTTGAGGGAGCACTCAATAGTGGTTCCTTTTTTTTGTTTTTTCAATGAGAACGAAATTGATTCAAAATGAAAAGAACGAACTAAAACTTAAAAAAATAGCAACAACAGAATTGTAATGAATCTAATACTGAACTTAGATAAAAGAATGAACTGAAATTGTAAATCAACAAGGACTCCAACAAAGGACAAGGGAAACAAACACCAAATAACGATAATGAAAGGATTGAAACTTGACTTCTACATAAGGCTCTGACACTAAATGATACAAATCCACCAGGCAACGTGCCTTAGGAACTCTTGATCCATTCATTATACTTGCCTAGAACTCTAGAAAACAAATTGAGACCATATTAGAACCTTAAGGAAGCTAAGTCCATAAAACCTTAATCTTAAGACGCCAAAAAGGTTAATCACTCCCTTGATAAGTCAAATTTGTATTTCACCAAGAACACAAAAGAACATACAAAGCTTGCTGGAAAATACCTAGATTTTTATTGATAATAATTATAATCTTGTAATACATCATATGGCCTTTTAAATAGGCATCATAATATCCTAACCCTATAAAGAAAGGGTTTTCTTACCTATTCCTAGTTCATATATGAGTAGGAAAGACCAAAATAAGAAAGGAAATCCCTAATTTTAGGATATAAATCAACTTTGAATGTGGATACCTCCCAAATTAAGGAAACAATTTGATTTATCTATATATGGCTGAAATTATTAAGGAACAAGTCTAAAAAAGGCCTTATTCACACAAAAAGGTAAATTTGGGCTTAATAAAATCAACATAACTAGCCCACTTTCTTATTGCATCTTAATTATGCAAATTGGGCTTCAAACCCATGCATGATGATCAACCTTATATCTTGGATTCCAAGTTTTGTTCGTCATGTACTAAGTTTTTTCTAACATCTTGTGCAGGAAGATAAGTAATTAATCCTGGTAATGCCTTTACCATCTTCAAGAGCAACCTCCTTTTCTTGCATCTCTATGATTAATTCTTGCAAAGCTTATTTCATTCGTTTTGTTCTTACACTATTCATTGGACCTCCATTTCCTTACAATAAGTCTTGGAAAAATTTGCTAACATCATCTTGAGCCATTCAGTTAATATCTCGATCCCCATCATTTTGTTCTAATTCCTATCTTTAATTAAAATTTTCCCTTGTTGCTTTAATTGAATATTTTATCTTAAACATAATATTGTAATTGAATTTTTTCAAACTTATGGCACAATTAAGGATGGTTCCTTCAAAATTGATTTTTTAAAAATTATTTTAATTCTTTAAATATTCAATAGCCTTCCTCCTTGAGCATGCTTACAAGTCTTAATCAAATTCATTTTGAACTTTTAACCAACTTAGCTTGATGCATGAAACTTTATGGATGTATTTTTGAATAAACAAATTTTCTATGATTCCAAAAAGGGGGAGAAAGAGTAGTGATATTAGGATTAGGAATAGTAATGAAATTTAAGGAGATTGATTATTTTGTCTTTTTGTATTTCTTGTACTTTATGTGATATATTTGAATAAATTTATGTTTTTTGCATATGTGGATATTTCTTTAATATTGAATTGAATATCTGTTTTGCTTTTGATATTGAATTATACTATTGATATTAAATTATGTTTTACGCATGAATTAAAGGAGAGTTAATCATTATTTTGGTAGTTGTTTGTATGCTTAATTTTATTATTATTCTTGATTGGTGCTTAATTACTCCATAACACTTAGCGATTATTGACATGAAATTGCTTAAGATACTTACTTTGATTCATATGTGATTTTAGGCACAATTCGAAGCAAAGAAGTTAAAGTGAGTCGAATGCTCTATATTTTGGCTATTTTTCTAAAATTTATATTTACTTGTCTTCGTCGAACAAAAATGATAAATATCGGAGAAAGTAAAGACAAGAAAATCAAGATGATGAAGATACAGGGAAATTGCATGTGACAGCCCCATGCAAGAACATGAATTTAATGGAAAGCATTTTGGAATTATGGTAAATCAAAGATGGAAGGTTGAAATAGGTGGAACCATAAAACGACAGCAGAAGAAGAAAATAAAAGAACAAAATGCATGCAGTGCTAGGAGATCATCTACCTAAGGAGGACCAAATTAGCATGCAACACAGTAATGTCCAAGAAGAAAACAACAACGTAGTGATGAATTAGGAAAAGTTTGTGTTAAATGCAAGCGTATACGTTTAACGCATACATTTGCATTTCATGCAATACATGAAACGTAGATGTAGTAGATGCAAAGAAAATGAGAGCGTGGGTTTAAAAGCATGAACAGTACCGGTGGACCAAAGAATAATTCACAAAGTAGAGAGAATAGTAGCGTAGAGAGAAGGGAGGCATAATAGAGATCTGAGAGTGAATCTTTAGCTGAGGTTATTTCAACAGGGCTGAAGCATCTTTTTGGTAGAAACCCATAAAGGACTAGACATCCTGACTTTGACTTGGAGTTGAAATCGACGCCGTCGACCTAGGTGAAGTGTATTTCACTATTTTTGTTGTTCCTTTCTCTCATTAGAAATTGATTGTGTTATCCAATGTTAATTGATTTGGGTTTTGTGTATGGATAATCGTATTCTACTTATTGTTCAGTTATTTGTGTATGAACCCATTGGATATTATGAAATGATGACTTTAATGTGTTCATTGAATCGTTTATTTGTAAACCCATTACTAAAATTTCGATATAATTCGTAATTGTTATGTTGAAATTTATGTGTAGCGACTAATGATTCGTAATCATTAAGGATAACATAACCTAGGTTAAATGACGCATAGTATGTGATTGTTGCCTTGATTAATTGGTTTTCCTAATTCATAATGCTACTGCCTAATTAAATCTAGAGATCTTATCTTAGGTTATTTGGTGGTTAGGTTTAATTAACGATCATATCTTGATTAAACACTACCTAAGGGAAAACTCAAGTTAATTACCCATGATTAATATTTTTTAAAAGAGGTTTGAGAACAACAAATCAATGAAATATGTTTAATTACGGTGTAGGCCGAGATTGAACCAAAGACCAAGTCCCTACCGAATTCCCCACTTTTATCATTTTTAGCTTGTTTTCATTAATTTGTTTGTATTTGTCTAGTTTCATTTTATTTTTTTGATTGAAAAATCTAAAACCCCTAAACGTAAACACCGAGCAATTTCATTTCAACAACTTTACACACACTCTATGGGATCGACCTACACTTAGCAGTAGTAGTATAGTTTATTGTGACTGGCGTTACTATGCATTGTCAATTTTGGCATCGTTGCTGGGGAGTGCGGTGTTTTTGTTTTTGTTATTGTTTGTGATTTTAATTGATGTTTTGTATATATTTGTTCGTAATTGGTTCCTTTTTAGTTATTTCATGATCCTTTCATTTTTTTCTATTTTGTGGTTGCGATAAAAAAAATTTAAAAATTTTCATGGATGGAAGTAATTTTTTCTTTAACTCTTACTCTCAATCCTATAACCAAGGTTGGGCTAATCAACATAACTTTGGCTATGGATGGTATAACCATTAGAATCACTTCCATGACAATTTGCAGGATGCACAGCAAATCCTGTACAGACCAGAAGTTTCTTATCATGATTCAAATATACCTCTGGAAGAATTGATTAATGTTATGATTGCTAATACTTTACAATTCCAGCAAGATGTACAATAACAATTCCAACAATTCCAACAGGATATACAGTGACAGCTTTAACAGGGTATACAACAACTCCGGTAAGATACAACGCCTAGGGTCCATAACGTGGCAAGCCAAATGACTGAGATGGCAATGAGGATTGATTACCTAAAATCACAAATGGAAGAGGAGTAGTCATATCAACACGAGGTATACCTAATCAATGTTAGTGTGGAAACCTTCCAGAGTGATGAGGAGCTTAAGAATTTTAAGAGCAATACTCAAGGAATTGTATGTGAAGAAGTTGAGGAGGAGTTCAAACCAGAAAAAGACATATCATTTAGCTCGAAGGTGAGTACTGAGTTTATGATTATTTTTTAGACTAACTCTGACATTTGAGATCTTTCCAGAAAGAATGGACTCAATAGAGATCGAAAGTCTAAGGATAGGGAGGACGCTGAATGGGAATGATGATTAACTAAGGCCCTATCCGGAATAACCTCGCGTGGAGTAATTGCATGTGCTACTAAAAGATCATAATTTTGTCACATGAGGAGAAAAAAGAGTCGACCTAGCGACACTAAACAAAGGCGTTTCTTCGAAGGCAACTCAAGGGAAGTAAATTTCTTTTCCATTACTTTTTCGCATTAGTTTTTATATGCTTGTGTGTGATGCACTCATATTTTCTTATCTTTTTATACTTTTACACTTAGAATTTATTCTCATTTGATGTCTAAATCAAGTGGCTTACATTGATTCTATCATTTCAGTTGTTTTAGGTGTCAAGTGAAGAAAATCATGCTGAGGAAGATTTAGGACTTTTGGATGTCAATAGCCATTCGGGCCCTTTCATAATTACAAAACACTTGAATCATTTCAAAACACAAAGTTATACAAAAAGATGCGGAAAATACAATTCAATACAAAATAGGAAAAACACAAATGCTGACGCGAACTGATCCCGACCTCTATCCTTCACTTGTATGCTGTAAGTATACTCCCGTCGGTCTAATGGGGCATTCTTCTGATCCTGAAAAATATTAGCAATTTTTGGGTGAGTTTTGCGAACTCAGTGAGTAACCATCATCGATGGCTCACTCATCCCATAACACATACAATTTACATAATTCACATCAGTTCATTAACAGTCATAATGAATCACATGCACTTAATTAGTCATTTCACATATTACATTTAATACATATTGCATTCAGAAATCATTCATATCATGAATATGCAGTGCATATGAGACTCTCTTTCTATTTGTTATTTTATTGTGACCGAGTGCCTAAACTGTCCCATATAGGGCTCATTGATAACTGTCCCAAGTAGGGCTCATTGATAACTGTCCCATGTAGGGCTTATTGATAACTGTCCCATGTAGGGCTCATTGAACGTTGAGCTTTAAGCTCCGATCGGTGGCTACTCTGGTCACAACTCTGTTATGTTTCATATATTCATGAAATGAAATGCATCATTCATATTTGCATGCTCTTATTCAGTCATACTCACTTGTCATCAGACTATAGTCTGACTTTCTCTAGTCATCTTGTTTGGATAACTAGAGAAAAAGTTATGGTAACAGATCGAAACACACTCAGGAAACATTTTCTAGATCACTACGAATTTGGTTTCTACATCTTTCCTTCTTACCACTCATACCAAGATCACTCTTTCTACTCCTTCTACTGCTCATTTTCAATAAGATCACATTTAAAATCAATTATACCCAAAAGTTGTCAATGATGCATGTACCACTTTTTATGTGCAAACATTCAATATTTATGTGCATTTATGCTAACATTATGCATGAGCAAGAAAAAATGCATTTCCTAATCTCTCTTTGAACTCCCATGTACTGAAATTTTGAGTCCTAACCCTTAATATGGTGATAGGATGTTACAGACATACCCCTATCACCACGGAGAGACAAGTGCAAGTTCTTCACGAACTTAGTTGTTTTGGCTATGAATTTCAATCAATTTTGTTCATTCCATTTGTTTATTTCTTTTTCTGTGTTTGTTTTCTGCAGGAACATGCCTCGAACTAAAAGCATTTCTAGTTCATCTAGTGACTCTAGTTCTTCGGATAGTTATAGTTTAGATTTTTCCGACCTAGCTGCAAAAGTAGGCACTAGGCCTTCCATTAAAAAGCACCCTTTCCCTTTAACTCCAGCCGCCAATTCTTTTGCCAACAATTAGTCAACCCTCAACTTACAGGATTAGTGCAACCCTGGGATCAAGGAAACAATAAATTCGTTCGCCATTTCTCTACTTATGCTCGATTCCATAACATAATGGAACTCAATTTCGGTGGTGTTAAAGTCCCTAATGTCTTTACCATGGCTAGCATTTGTAGCCATTACAACCTTCCTCCTATTTTCAACTGCCACTACGATCAGCTGATCCACCACTATCCATGGGTTGATGTTATTCGCACCCTCTGTCAAGAGGGCACCGTCTGGTATCAACCCCGAATTTATCAACGTTACCTTAAACATTCTGATCTCCGACTCGAAGCTCGTCCTAAGCTCCATCTTATAAGTAACAACATTATTCCAACCACCCATCTTGCCTTCGTCATGAAACAACAAGCCCTCTACCTTTACCTTCTCATGATTGGTCACCCAGTCGACATAGCTAGCTTATGCCATTGCCTCCGCCCTACGTGACTCTATCACCACAGCCAAACTCACCAATGCCATTACCTTTCCACATCTCATCACAGACATTTTCTGGGCCTATAACATCCTGAAATTTAATAATGACAGCTATTTCGACCCAACCCCTTTGTTTCGGTACGCTCGCCTCAAACAACCCCTCATCCACCCACCACCACCCTCCACCCGCATTCTTAATGTCGGTACCACCCCTACAGCTCCGGTACTTCCTGAGGCCGATCCTCCAGCTCAGGCCGCTCCTGAGCCTGTGACCTTACAGACCCTTGCTAGTCGAGTCGATGGCCTCTATGCAGACCTGGCTACTCTTCAGGACACTCTCCTTCAGGCGATCATCAGGTAGGATCAAGATCGGCGGTATTGTCGGCGGATGGATGCATTACTCACCGCCCACCTGCCGCTCCCTTCTGATGAAGATGATCCACTTAATGGTGCTGGCACATCGGGAGCCTGTCCCTCCGACGTTGGGGGTTATCATCCTATGGAGTAGCTCGAGTTGTTTGTTCTTGTGTTTTCCTTTTTAATTTGTCAGATACTTAGCTCCATTTTGTCATGTACAAACTCATTGGTCGATTCTTTATATAATTCTCTTGACTTACATTTCCCCTTCAATGCATAATTGTTTGATTATTTCATCATTGAGGACAATACGATGTTTAAGTGTGGGGGAGGTTGTCCCAATTTGCAATTCTTGTTCGTGCATCATTTTTGGCCATTTTAACCATTTGTGGATTAACCACTTGTGGAAGTCAATTGTGCTTAAGATGACATTTTAAACTTGGTAATTGAGGCGATATGGAAATTTTACGCCTGTTTCAATTGTTTCTGTCATTTTTCATCGTGGAGAACTCTTTCTTCGCCACGGCAACGTTGTGGAATGGCTTCGCCGCGGCGACACCATTCTCATTTATAAAAACTATTTTTTAAAAAATATTTCCTCATGTCAATAATTCTCCCTAATTAGATTATTTTCACTCTTTTATCTCGAAGATTTTATAAGTTTCAAATTGGTCCTTGTGTTTTTGAAAATACCATCTATGTTTTTAAATGTTAGTTGATTTTAGTTAATTTCATCTTCGATGATTTCACGAGAAGCAAGTGAGGGGACGCTAAGTAAGTAGTATTATGTGTCTTTAAACCTTGAGATTGTTTAATTGAGATATTAACCTTGTTCGAAAGATATTTGGGCTTGCATTCTTTCATTTGTGTGTGTATCTACTTAATTCCATATCTCTTTAAAACTTGTTTTAATTCGTTATCAAAGCTTGATGAACTAGAATTTTATTAACATGATAGAGGCATTCTTTCAAAACCCTGCTTCCCCAAACACAAACCCTAAATACTTAACTATTGCTAGCCCCTTGAGCCATATTTTTTTAGTACATGCACATGTCTTAATTGTTTTGTAAATATTTTAGTTCCAAAAAAAACGGAAAGCTTTCTCAAAAGAATTGGTTATTGATGAAAGACAAGGAAGAAAAGAAAGTAAAAAATAAATAAATCAAAAGGCTTCCTCTAAAAAACTAATTAAGAAAAGAAAAAATTGGGAAGCTTTCTAAAAATTAAAAAAAAGGTTTCTCAAAAGCAAAATGTTAAGCGATAGGTTATGTTGTTGTTTGTGTAAATATTTTCTTACGCACAGTTGACGTTTATTTCATAATTGTGGTGCATGTACTCACTTTTCTTTCTTTCTTCTATTCCATCCATTTCATTTAGCCTTCCATACATTACAACCTTGAAAATTCCTCTTGATTTTCGGAATTATAGCTCTTGTAGTGGAGAGGTAGAACTATCACAAGCTTATGGTAGAGAATGGACTAAGCAGATTTTAGAGTGAAATTATCCCAAAAACAAGTGAGTCTCAGTAAACACCTATCTTGAGTGAAATCTCTTTAGCTCAATCTCTTGGATTAAATTCTTATAGTGTTTATTTTCTTGATGCTTTTTCAGTCTGCTTTGGTTGATTTCTAAGAAAGTGGTTTTACAAATTTCCTACTATCATTTTAAAACAAGGACCGGATTTTCTTTTGCATTTGTGTCTCTTTGACTTTTATAAACTTTTTCCAGGAGTACAAAGGACTAAGTGTGGGGGAATTTGACTGAACCCAAGTTTCTTATATAAATTGGTGACATTTTCATGGTTTTTATTGCACTTCTTGGCTCTTATTTTTCAATTCTATACTTAATTTGACTCTTGAGTGCTTACCTGTACTTTATGTAGTTTGAGAGTAAAATTGTCACAAATTATTATCAATTATACTAAATTAATTTTCTAAGAACAATTGATACTACAAACTACCATTTCTTTATTATAGGAGACTCAAGAAGAAGGAGAGTCAAAGAGGGAAGGTTGAAAATGAGAAGTCAATAAGTCAACAGGAGAACAGGAAGAATTCACGCAGAAATCTTTCAGGAAAACTTTGTTGAGGTGTAAATTAATTCTATCGTCGTGGCAAAGAAACCAAACTCCAAGCAAAACCTTTCGGGAAAAGTTCACCGCAGCGAACTCATCATGTCCCCGCGGTGAGCCTTCAATTACTCGAACCATTCTTGGAAGTTTACTCATTGTCCAACTGACCCATCGAACCATTTTTGGAAAAACCTACCTATTTTAGGTTAATTTAAAAAGAGGAGCCGCAATTTTAGAGTTTTGGTATCGGAGATAGACACCACTCTCTCTACCATCCGAACATCTCCTCTCATCCACACCATTTTGTTGCTCCTTTCACCGTCGACTGCTACTATGGATGCTTCCAGTGGGTCTTCGGTTGTGAAGTCTCCTAAAGTTATGCATGGCTAGGAACTTCTCTCTTCTTGAAGATGTAGCAATGGCTTGAGCTCAATGGGCTTCAAAGGGGAGTGACTTAACCTATGTTTAGCTATGATTTATGAATTCCTAGGTTTAGGATTTGTAATTTATAGTTGAACATTCTTGATTAGAGTTTAATCAAGTTTTGGATACTTATTGTGTTGTAGGGATTTGTTGATGTAGAACTTTGAGCTTAAATAAATGAAGTTTCATATATGTTTATTTATAATCTTATTGAATCACTTTTATTGTTGGACCCTAAAAATTTTTATTTATTAGTGATTTATTTATTTTAGAGTTGAGTCATCAAATTAGCGAGTATGAATAGAAATTAGAAGGTGGAAGTTGAATGAAGTGCTAGAATTAAGTTGGAATTAATATGGTGTTTAATGGGATAAGAGAGTTAGTAGGCTTAGAATAAATGAAATAAGGGGAAAACTTGGAAGAGACTTACTAATGGAGGATAAAATGGGAAGAAAGCCCATATAAGTTGTCTTGAATTAGAAGAAGGGAAGAGAGTGACGGAAATAGGAGAGAAGAAGAGAGGTTTCGGTGGAAAAGAAAAGAAGAGAAATCAACTTTGTTAAGGTGGGTTAATCATCTCTTTTCTTGCTTTATTAAAGTAATGGGTTGTGTTGAGGATGAAGGAGTTAGAGAAGGAAAGGAGTTTGTGCAGAGAATGAAAGGTTTGTGTCGGAAGAAGATGAGTTAAGTGAACCTAAGTGATTCTAGGGTTTCTCAACTAAATCCTACGCTTTCTGATCTAGATAAGGTATAGGTAGGTTAAATTTGAGTTAAATTTATGTTTATTGAATTTTATGATTTTTTTGAAGTTTATGAACTTTATTGAGATTTTGTTTTGAATGGAATCTTGGTTATTTTAGGAAACCAAGGAAATCTTGCCCAAGGGTAAGGGAAGGGCGAGCTTGACTTGGATTTCGCAAGCTACTTAGGTGGGTAACATATTTATGGTTCCGAATGCTGGGCTTCGAAAGCGGGGTCCAGCAGTTTTGCCCTTATGTTAGTTTTTCCTTCTAGATCTCCCGTTTTACTTTATATGGTGATTAACACATAAGATCTCATCTTGGTGTTAAGACTTGATGGGTAGCTAGTCCATTAACTACTGATGCTAGTTTAATCACCAAATCTCCTTAAAACATCTAGAAGCGATGATATCACTATAAACTCTTTATTTGAGTGAATGTTCCTTGATACATGTTTCAATTAATAATTCCAACATGCAGACACTGGATTAATACTCTATAAAATCCATTCTGATCATATCAAGAATTATAATGAAACACATATGAGTTCACCACTCATCAAGATTGTGGCCCATAATAAGCGAATACTTAAGTTGTATGTTTTAAGATTAAAGTAATGGCCCACTTTATTCTTAAAAACATACTTGATTCTAGATTCATTTAATAGTGCCATAATCGATAGTTAATTACTATCATGATATGAAACTCATCATTCCCTTGAAGTAAACTCCTTTACTTATATGGAGATAAATCGCAACACTACAGTCTACACCATAATCAAGCAACCAACTTGATTAATCAACTATGAATCAATTAATTTAGATTCTTATAATATACATGTTTCCCATTCATCTCTATGTATATGTATATTACTTACACAAGAATCTCGGTACCTTATGATTAGATATATAATGCTAATTAAAACCAAACTCTTTTATTTTTATTAATAATAAATATTTCCATTACAAAACTGTAACTGAAAAATATTAAGGTACATGTAAATATACTTGCTTTCCAGAGCACTATATTTACATAACTCCAACAATTTTCACATTCTAATTGAATGTGAACAGTAGACCCGAAGGTCCGAAATTTTGGAGAATTTATAAGAAAAAATGAGAGTTTTGATAATGTGTGCTCAAGTAATGATTGAAATAACATTAATGAGTGAATTGTTGGTATTAAAGTACCAAAGACATGTGTTTAATGGAGATGAAGTGGTCCATATGATTAAAGTTATGATTCAAAAAGAGAAGTAAAGTGTATCTAGTGAAAATGAACGAGAGATGAGTTATTATGAAAGCAATTGATGCAAAAAATGATAATACGATAAAGTTTGAAATTTGATAATATACCCAGGATTGTCATGAACATGCATCGTACGTATTCCATACACACACATGTGCATAAATGAATGCTTATAATTGTGTAAAATTATTGATGTGTGTATTGCATAAATGGGTTGCGCAGGTTAAAAGTCTACATTCAGGCGTTTCCAGAATTTGGAAGCAAATGCTAATCTGGAGCGTACTGTGAATAAGCCGAGATGGTCTCATTTCATTATTTGTTCTGTTTTGAATTTTTGTATTGTTTGACTATGGAATGACTATAGGAATGTGATTGATTATGTTGGTTTTCGGACAGAAGGTCCGATGATTGTGATGCTTGATTGAGATATTAAAGTGCTGTTTGTATGTAAATGAGATGAACTAAGTGTGCATAATTGATTGTTAAATGTGTTCTGAAGGTGCATTTGCATGTAAGTGAAAATGTGATTCTTAACTTTAATCTTGAATGCCGGACTAAAGTCCGATGATATGTGAATGTGATTGAAAGGGAACATAAAAATGTGATTGATGCATTCCATTTCATGAATGCATGAAATATAATGGCAGTTGTGACCGAGGTAGCCACCGATCAGAGCTTAAAGCTCAAAGTGTGAAATTAGCCTCGAGTTCAAAAAGTGATTAAGAGCCTAAAGCTCACTATATAAAATAAGCCTTATCCCCATCAGATATGAGACAGTTAGTAATGGGCCCGATATCCAATGGATACGGGACAATTTAGGTACTCGGTCACAACAAACTAACAAATGAAAAGTAGGTCTCATGTGTACTGCATATGCATAATATGAATGATTAAAGTGTATTGAATGTGAAATACGAAATTTTGTGAATGTGAATTATGTGTTGTGTGACTGGGTGAGCCATCGATAATGATCACTCAATGAGTTCGCAAAACTCACCCAAAGTTTGCAAATATTTTTCAGGATCAGAAGAATACCCCATTAGGCAACGGGAGTATACCTACTGCATACAAGTGAGAGATAGAGGTCGGGATCAGTTTATGTCTGCATTGTATTTCTTTATTTTCATACTGAATTGTATTTCCCATAAATTTTGTA
Source organism: Erythroxylum pelleterianum (assembly GCA_027563865.1). Lineage (NCBI taxonomy): Eukaryota > Viridiplantae > Streptophyta > Magnoliopsida > Malpighiales > Erythroxylaceae > Erythroxylum > Erythroxylum pelleterianum. The sequence continues at coordinate 14,713,992 of JAOQMR010000006.1, read as the reverse complement.
TTAAGTAGTGTATTCTAAAATCATTGTACAATGTGTATGCAAATGTAATCATATTGTATTGACATTATGATTGTGAGTGTTTTGTTTCTGGAATGGGCCTAAGTGATCAACGAAATTCTAATGAATTGAAAAATGTTTATGAAATAAAGTAGGCCCGAATTGATTACGAATTTTTGCTTACTGTGTTGTGGTTTAAAAAATTTATACTGAGATTTGACTGATTAAGTGCTCTAGCATACCAACCTCAAAAGGCATGGACTCGGATATCACTCATAATGTCGAGTATGTGTCTTGCAGGGGTGGGGTGTTACATAGTATCCAAGATATCCTTGAGTACCTCAAGTATAAGGATATTTGTGCCATTGCTATGATGAGATTAATTATTGACATTGATAGATCATCCATATGATAATCTCATAGTGGGTCATCCAATGTAGTTACTACTCCTAGTAAGCACCCACATGTTAACTCTAAAACTCTCATGCTTACAATTTGTGAGATCCACTTCTTGATCAAATCAAGGAGTATAACATGTGCTAGCCTATCTGGATTAATAATGTCCTATCTTATTAATCCTATGACTATGGATAATTTAGATACTAACATAATTGCACATGATAGGAATCTTATTATCATGATCTCATCATGATTTCTTTCATGCTATGTTTTGTATCATGGACTTCATTAATTCAATTTAAGATCGACATCAATTCATAAATAAATGAACATTAAATTAATGAAAAATTGCCTTTCACTTTATTATTCAAAATAAAGTTTTTACAAAAGTCCTTAAGGTCATTGCCTTTAGAGCACTACTCTAACACATGGTTAAGTTATATATTGGAAGCCACTTATTGCCCTAATTATTAATAAGTGCATAAGTATAGGTAATTACATTGAGATAGTATCCCTCACTATCAAGCATAGACTATGTTTGCGGCATATGATTAAAAATTACTAGAGAAATTTGATGCCCAAAACAATTATAACAAGCTGAAAGGTAGTTTTATAGATATCATGTATGATTCCAAGAATAACCAAGTGTAAATGGGGTGATGTGGTTGTTAAGTTTAACTTGGAAGATAATTTGTGGATTATTGAGAGCGCGTCGTAATGCTAGTCAAAATAAAATAACTAGACTACTACTATAGCAATGGTAAGTCTAGGTCGATCCCACAAAGAGTGTGTGAAAAGTTATTACAATGAAATTAATCGATGTTTAAGAAAAAGGGGAATTGGATTTTGGAATAAGAAAATAGAATAAAACTAGACTAATAAAAACAAATTAAAGAAAACATGTAAAAAATGATTAAAGTGGGGAATTCAGTAAGGAACAGGTTCTTTGGTTCAATCTCGGTCTACACCTAAATTAAGCATAATTCATTGATTTGTTGTTCTTTTATCTCTCTTAGCAATTATCGGTCGTAGATTAACAACAAGCTCTGTTAATCCTAATTTTTCCTTAGGTTCTAGTTAATTACAAAGCGCTCGTTAATTAACCCTAGCTATCGAGAAACCTAAAATAAGCTCTCTAAGTTTATCCGAACAATGGCTTTACGAATCACAAAATAGACCAATCTAGGTAATAATCACACTAGCTCGGATTATTTAACCTAGGTTCTGTTATCTCTAAGGATTCGGAACCACTAGTTGCTACACATGAATCAGGAATACAATGATTACGTATTGCATTTGATTTTATCAATGGCTTTTCATGAAAAATGATTCAATAGAGCATTAAAATCATCATCATAACATAATCAATTTCTAATGAGAGAAAGAAACAACAAAATAATAAAAAATACTTAAGCTGGGTCTTCGGCGTCATTGTCACCTCCAAACCAGTATCGGGAATTTAGTTTTCCATGGGTCTCCTAAGAAAAAGCTTCAGCCCCTATAAAACATACCCCATCCGAAACCGCCTTCGGCTCTCTTCATTGCGGCAAGCTTCTCTCTTCTACTGTTCACTGAAGTGACAATTAAACTTGTGTGGCCACGCTCCTGTTCACTCTTCTCTAGCAAGTTATCTTATTTTCTCTTCTCACATTTCACACTACTGTAGCTTTGATGTGAAAAATAAAAATGTTGGGTCATGCTATTCACATTTTCAAAACCATCACAGATTGCATCTGTTCCGTCTATGTATGCAGCATGAAATGCAAAATACTTGTGCATTCAACGCAACGTACACGTTAAATGCAAACGTAGTTTGCGTTTTCTTTTCCCACTCCATTGGCGAGTTTTCTTCCTTACTATGCTACGTTTTGGCTGCTTTGCTCACCCCTTAATTCACGTTGTTATTTAGTTAATGGACTACTGCGTTTTCTACATATTGTGCATACGTTTTGGTCACCACATGCACGTTTCATGCTTCCACTTTGCATTTTGTGCTTTCATTTTTCCTGTCTTTTTTTTTCTTGTCTTTATTTTTCTTCTTCTTTCTCCATGAAGACAAGAAAAAATCAATATTCATAAAACGATCCAAATGTAGTGCTTTCAACTCAATTTAATATCTTTGCTTCCAAATTGTACTTAAAATCATATATGAATTAAAGTAAGTATCTTAAGCATTTTCGTATCACTAATCGCTAAGTGTAAATGATTAAATGTATCAATAATTAAACACATATCAATTTTCCCCACACTTACTTTTTGGTCATCCTCAGGCAAAACATCCAAATTAAGCTCGAAGACTTGAAACATTTACTCAATTCCTATATTTTCTAAGACTATATAATCATAACCAAAGATGAATGACTTTCAAAAATCATAGCAAGAATTTAACATTCAATGCTTCTACTTATGATCAATCAATAAGCATCATCTTCAGAAACCGAGCAATCTAATGGTAGACTCGAAAAATGTGTGTAAGTAAAATATATCTATAGGTACACTCAACACCATTCATGATCATGACAATTCATAACTTTGCATATCATTTCATTTATCCACTACTATAATTCACATGTAAAATCATGGATCAAAGGACTTTTCAAAGTTATATTGTGGGCTAAGGTAAGGTGAGATATATTTAGGTTAAGTAGCATGAGAGTCATCAAAGCTAGCGAAACAAATGCAACACTCAATTATACCAGCAAATGCAAAAAAAAACCCAACATTCACTCACAATTGTGTACATCAACTATGATAAATGCAAAAACAAGTTTCACAACTCAAACTCGAGCTCTCATACACATACCACATTAAGCACAACCAAACCAAAGGTATCAGTCATATATTTTATGCCAACAACACATTGAAACAACAATAACGGAACCTTCCAAGACAACATCTACCTCATATCCAATATACTCAAATAACCCATTCATCACAACTTTAGAAGAATGTATTAATTACAAACAACTTTTCAATACATATGTACTTGCTCCTAGATACATTTATTTAAACATTTTTTCATTTTTTTCTTTTCTCTTCTTTTTCTTGTGCTTTTCTCTTTTATTTCTTTTTTCCCCTTTATTTTCTTTTCTTTTTATTTTTTCAAACATTAAAAGAAACTATATTAAAATGGGAATTTCAATTACAAAACCCACACATATGGACACCCCCAGGCTTAGAATTTTGTACATCTACAAACTCAACAATCACAAATGCTCCACTAGCTTATGGCTTGGGTAGGACATTTGGGTAAGTATAAAGCATGTAATGTGGTTACTACACAAAGAAAAAGTATAAAGCTTAAAGGGGTTTAGCAAGGGAAAAATCATGTCAATAGGATAGGTTATTTGGCTAATGTAGTTTATGAAAAACAAAGAATGTCTAATCATATCCATGTTAATGCATGTGATAAAAATGTGGTCTCGAATAGAAATTCAACGTAAAATTCGGATGTACATGTCATGAAGGTCACACATTATCAAAAGACAATGACATTGATATGGATGTTTCAGTCTAATAAGGATTAAAATCTCACCGGCTTTGTCTACCACTAGTCAACTCATTCTAATAAGGTGCAACTCATTCTCTAGTCAACTCATTCTCTAATCATGACTATATAGTCCTAGAAGTAATAGAAAATGATAAAATGTTTGTTTCATTTGTTTTATGATTTCTCTCATTTTGATTGAAAAATTAAAAACAAGCAAGAAACAAAATAACATAGAAACACACATGTAAATAATAATGCAGAAATGTAAAGAAAAGAAATTTACTTCCCTTGGGTTGCCTCCCAAGAAGTGCCTTTGTTTAGTGTTGCTGGCTCGACTCCATACTTTCCTCATGTGACAAAATTGTGATCTTCTGGTGGCATATGTAGTTCCTCCACGTGAGGTTTTTCTAGATGAGGCCTTGATTGATAATCGTTCACCCCCAGTATCCTCCCTGTTGGGTCCCGAAAATTTTTCTTTTATTTTATTTATTTATTTATTATTCTTTTGTTTATTTCTAAATTTCTGATTTTAAATTGCTTTAATATTTTAGAGATGAGTCTTATTTATTTTAGTAGTATTAAAAAGGGAATTAGAAATTAGAATTAAAATTAAAGTGTTAGAATTAGAATTAGAAGAAGAAGGTTAGAAGTGGGTGGATAGGGTTTGGTGGGCTTGGGAAGGAGGAGAGCCCAAAAGGGGGATTTAAGTGGAAACCAAAACTATGTAGTTTTGGTGTAGGATGAGTTAAAAGAATTAAAAGGAGAAGAGAGGGAGGAGGTAGTCGTAAGAAGCAAAGGAAAGAAGAGAAGCAAAAACGTGAAAATAGAGAAGAAGGGAGGAGAAGATTCGGCCAAGCTTAAGGAGAAGGATAGAGAAGAAGAAAAGTGAAGAAAAAGGAAGAGAAATCAAGTTGTAAAGGTAAGTTCCATCCTTGCTTAGGTTAGGTTTCGAAAATGGGAGGAATGGAAGTTAGGGTTTGTGTAAAGTTTGAAGAAAGAGTGAAGAAAGAGCTAGATCCATGGGTTTTTGTAATTTCTAAGCTAGGGTTTTGGTTATTCTAGCTTAAATGGACTATAAATAGGTTAGGTTTAGGGTTAATGTTAGCTTTTGGTTTGATTCTTGAATGTTTCGATTTTTCCGATGAGTTGCGAAACTAAATCGGAATGTATTTTTCTTGAAGGAACTCAAGAGAACCCTACTCAAGACAAGGAGGAAGGGCAATCTTGAATTCGGTTTTCGTCAATAGGTGGGTAACATCTTATAGTTGTTGTGTAATGGGTAAAAACCCTATGTGTGCTATCTTTGTTAATTTATGTGCATATTGAAAATGTATTCTTGTGTTTTAAGAGAAAAGAATGAAACCTTGAAGATTTGAAAGAATGAAAGAAGCATAAAAACGCTATTCATGTGTTCTAATATGTGAGCATATTGGTTGTGATTGGGCGAGAGAGAACCACCTTCGTAAAGTCACGTGCACGTTGACCCTTTTTAAGCCTTCTCCAGGCTGCCCGCTAGTGGCCACGAGATCCGAAAATGGACTCATTTTGTTTCCAATAAACTTCAGTTTATTTGGCGTGTTTATGGAACTCTCGAGCCTACTGTGTGCATTTCATCAATTAATTATGATTATGATGCATAAAATGTGTTTTGATTGATATAATTCCTATATTATGCCTTATGAAATGATTTTGGGTTATTTGTGCTTTACATGACAAATTGGTATGTTTTGGAGATTCTTAGTATTATGTGTTGTGTGTGTGGCTCATTAT
>JAOQMR010000006.1:14684127-14701496 GCA_027563865.1 Erythroxylum pelleterianum | reverse complement strand
TCTGCCGCAAATCGCGGCCGCTTTAGCGCCGCTTTTACCGCGACGCCAAACCGCTCCGCTACAAGGGTCTCTGGAGCTGGTTGGTGTCGCTCCGCCGCGATAGCGCCGCGATCGCGCGCTATTAACTACTATGTGTAAAACATGTTTTCTTATGGGAGTTGTTACATGTAAGTTGGTTTTTGGAACACCTTGTGAACGAGGATTATCGATGCCCAATTTCTTTGCAATATTCAAAAGTATTTCATCTTGCTCTAGGTTGCTGAATATTTTTCTATACACCCTTCCATTACATGTTACCATTGTGAATCAAAGCTCTAATACCAAATTGAAGTAGGACAAATAGAAGCATAACTAGCAGCTAAAAATCACAAAATTAGGAAATTTCGTTGATATTAGGCTGTTACAATATCAAGTTTTAGGTTTGAATTTCGACTAAGAATGCTGAAATTTCAGATTTGGTATAGTTGGGTTTTAGCATACGATTGCTAAAAATTTAGGCGTCAAATTTTGGGGTTTAATATGGATGAAATTTAAATTTAAGATGGGCGAAATTTATGTTGGGTTTCTTGGTATTTAGTGAGCAACACAAACAATGAAGAGTAGGAAATTGGGAATCACTCTTAAGGTCTAAGAATTACTCTTACAAGAAATCATCACACCTTCTAATTGAAAACTCAAGTTTGTAAGAAAAAATTCAGATTGCTTATCAATAAATGGCTGAATATACACATATTTATAGAGAAGTTTTTAGAACCCTCATTCTAGTAAGAAATGGTTCCTAATAGATTTAAATCCTATTCTAATAAAAATTCTATAAGTCCTAAACAATTAGGATAACATATTTAAAATAGAATAACAAATTTTAACTTACCAATACTTCCTATCTAATAAGGAAACCTAACAATCTAAATTTCAACCCCTATTTTTGATGTCAACCCGATTCTCGATCCTCATCTCACTAACTTAAAGCTTGTGGTTGACTAATCTTTTCTTTTTTATTTCTTTTATAGACTTTAAGTTATTTTGCATCAAGAGGCTTAGCTTATTGAAAAGTCATGTTAAGGTCAACAACAAATTACCTGAACCTGTAGGGCCCATTAGAAGAATATTGCTTTTCTCAAGTTCAACTTCACCATCTTCCCAAGCATTTGTTGCGTTGTTATTAGAATCGACAATAGGCCTAGCTCCCAATTTCCAACGAGCATGAAAAAGATTAGGATCTTGAAATAGAAATGATAAAATAGTATTGCAACTGAATATGCAAATAGAATTCATTGAATTATGATCTTATGATTACGTAGTACTTTTCTGCACTTCATATTTAATCAAAGAAATATAAAAAGAAGAGCCAGATTGGCTGCCAACCACTTAATATGGAAGAAAATGAAAAGTCAAAGGCTCACCCCATTGGATAAATGTTGACGCATTTAGACAATTGTGACAAGAGGGAAAAGAACAGAAGAAGAAAGGACCAGATGTAATAACAGGACTGATGGTAACAAAGAGCGAAGCAAATATTATTAGTAATCAATTTTACATAGGCAAATTGAATCTGATGTTTCCATATATACTAAAATAATCAACAGACAAATTGTATGCTACAAGATTGATGGTTAACTGTTACTTATCTCTTCCTTATATGGTTGTTGCAACTGTGTTATGTAAATACTTAGCTATTAATTACATAAGATCCCCCCTATTACAATAACAATTATCTACGATTTTGGATTAACCCCATGAGAAGATCCAATGCAAAAGCACAAAATCGTTGTTTAGAATAAATGACACATAGACCTCCCTAAAAACCAGGTCATTCAATCCAGAAGCAAAATCAGTTACAGGATCTGTGTAAACCATGAAGACAAACACATAGTCAGTCTATGGATTGGATTCATGTCTGATTTTGGTTTATTTCCCCTTTTAAGTCATCCACACTGCCAGCGAACTCAAGAACAGAACAATGAAAGTAAGCAGCTCCCGCAAAACCATAACTCACCGTTTTTCAATGGAATCTTGGTAGATCCTCTTGTAGTGATTGTAGACTGCAACAGACAGCACCTACGCCAAGACAAGTGAGATAAAAACAGAAAATAACCCGGAAAAAGAGTACAACAATATGTAATACAGATATTGATACCAGTATTTAAACAAAGAAGAAATAAAGGGGAAACAATAAAGGGATGCGGTAAGTAGTTAGGGACTTTGCAAGACAAACACGACAGACTACCAATGATTGCAAAGGTATCAATTTCAAGTTTCAGCACAGAGTCCTCTTTTTTTCTGCAATTTCAGAAAATGTCTTAACAAGAAACAAAGCCTATTCTTCTGATAACCAACAAGCATAAATTGCCCAAAAGAAGTAGAAGTATTAGCAAAATTTATTGCCGCTTTAGTCTTCTCAGGAGTCCGGTTCACTGAGAAAGTTTCTAAGACAACAAAACATATGAAGAATAATTTTTTATTAAAAAAAAAACAAGATTCTTGTAATGTTAACGGCCAGCAGACAAGATCTTCCTTGTTCAACTGATTTGCTTTGAGCTCCCATATAGGGAGGCCAAGTTTTAATCATGGAACGCATATACCACTATTTAATGAGTAACTTTAGTTGCATTTGACACTTGCAAAAATGCATAAGCAATCACAACGATTACAGAACAACAGCAAATATCAAAAAGAAAAAATAAAAAATAGAAACCTTCTTAGCCCTCTCTTGTCCGATCACAAACTTGTCCAATCCCCCACAAATATCCTTTGGTGTTGGGAACTTATTCCCCAAATTGGAACCACCCCAACATCCATCATCCTTGTTAGGGCCACCTCTACCTCCGCCACGTATCACATTCAACCCACTCTCGTTAACCCGAATCGTAGCAATCCCATCTCCGGGAGGTTGCCACACCTCCGGCGGATCCCCATAGCCCGACCCACCACTATTTCCACTTAATTTCGCGTTAAAGTCATCAACTAAACGACCTCTCCGTTTCCAGTTCTCCGAAAACTGAATACCTCTATAGACAAAGTAATATCTGAACTGAGACACCGTGAACGCAGCCGCTTGTTTCGAGATATTCGATCTGAGTACAGCAGCCATGAGAGTCACGGGTAAAATGATGAAGAGCGAGCTAATCTGAAACTGAGAAAATGGGGCATCTATTAGGTGAAAAGATACTAGATTTGTTTAGCTTCATGTATGGACGTAGAACTAGAAATGGTGGAGAAAAATATGTACTGAGGACTAAAGAGATGGTAATCGAGTAGATTAGGACTCCCCAAAGCTCAATCTAAAACTGTCCTAGAAATATCGACTTCTGTTAAAGAGCACAAAGGATTCGAGCATTCTAAGAGATTTCACTTAAAATTTAGGCCTTGTTTTTTTTATTATTTATTTTTATTTTAAATTTAATAAAAACTTTTATGTTTTAATTTTTAATTTTTGTTTTTAATTTTAATTTTTTTAGTTTTTAAAATTTATGGAAAATTATAAAAATTGGTTTTTATTTTTGTGTTTTTATAATTTGATTTACTAGTTTCTAAATTTTATGGAAATTTAGGAAAAGTGGTTTTCATTTTTTATAATTTGATTTACCATCAACTAAATATATATTATTTAATTATTTAATGTATTAATTATAAATAATTTAATATTATATTTAGTTAATTAACATTATGAATAATTTTAGTTTATTTAATTAAGTAAAATAAAAATAATTTAATAATTATTCTAATATACAATTATCATTAATAATAAAAATGTAACTATATTGACTTTTTTATTTTTATTTAAAAGAAAAATATAAACTAAAAATAGAAAACGAAAATTAAAAACCTACAATAATAAATAGAAGTAGAAGTAAACAACCCATTAAGTAAAATTCTAACATTTTTAAACATTCAAATGCAACTTAAACATTTCTTAAATATTTAAAACAACCCTTAACCTTAATTCTTTCATTAAATTTTTTATTTATTTTTTATTTTTTAAGACTCCATTGTCACTTATATAATTTATCTCGCGTGTATCTAATAAAATATGTAAATATAAACTAAAGTAATTAATCTTTTTAACCCAAACATTATTTATCAAATTCCCCAATATCTTGCTTAATTTGTATACATAGAATGCAACATACCCGATTAAAGAAAAGCAACTGCAGCTCCGAATTAATTTTTCTATCTCTATAACAGCAGAAACAACATTACAGGAAAATCTTCGCTGAGATGCAGAGTTTTGAGAGGTCTGAAAGTATGCAGTCTTACTCTTAACTATTAGAAAATTTGTTTTTGATAGATCACATAAAAGAAGAAAAGTAAAAGAAAGAAAGAAAGACGGGAAAAAAAAGCAAATTATTGTTTAAAAATGATAAAAGTGAAAAATATACACAAATAGCTGCATTAGAAATAATAATAAAATAGAATAAGAACAAAGAAATTCACATTATAAAATATAAAGATAACGAGATAAAAAATCATAATAATAAAAAATAAAAATAAAAATAAAAGATAATACTAATAAAATAAGTAAAAAATAAAAAACAAGAAAGAGAATAAATAAATAAATAAAAGAAACAAGTAATTAAAAAAACTTAACTAAAATGACTAAGAGGGAAATACTAAAACCAAATACAAGACACAATAATCTAAAAAAGGTTCGAAAGACCTATGAAAAATGACCTCTCTATATAAGATCATTTACGTAATATCCTTTGTCTGTATCCTAGTTCACCAAAGCTTCTTATTAACAGTCAAGTTCTTGGTGAGTTCTAGCAGTCATATCATTCCTCATCACCTCTCTCTAATTCTTCTTAGGTCTTCCTCTTTTTTTCTTATATTTCATAAGCATAATCTTCTTGCATTTTCTCACTAGGGCATTAGGATGTCTTCTTTCAATATGTCTAAACCACAAGCTTTGACTCACTTAATTTACTATCAATATTAGTTACCCTCAATTTGTTTCTTACCACTACATTCTTGATTTTATCTTTTCTTGTAAAGTTTCACTTCCAACGGAGTATCCTTATCTCCGCCACCATAAACTTATAACTATGCACCTATTTGATGGGTCAACACTCTACCCTATATAGCATAGTCAACCTAATCGGGAAATGGTAGAATTTACCTTTTAGCTCGAGTGGTATCCTTTTGTTACATAAAGCTTATGATGCATCCCTCTATTTAAGCTGCCCTAATTAGATATGGTGAACCAATCTCTCTCCCCCAACAACTGTCATTATTATAGATATAGACTTTACAACCAACTTGTCGGACATGTTCTTCTTACAAGACAAAGAGAAGAAACCCAAGTTTAGCATCAACAACCACGTCGACTTTCTTATCAATATTCTCAAAAAAATTGACAGTAGGTCACTATGAATAAGCATGCACTTGTTGCCTCTAGCTCACCATTGTTCGCAACCACTCCTTATAGGAAGGGCTCTACTTTTGTCATGGACCCCTCCTTCGTCGTCCAAAATTCACCCTATGGTGATGGCTCTTAATGGGTACAAGTGACTCTATATGGTGTGCGTACTTTCCATATGTGTGTGCTCTATTGTCTTCATGAAGAAAAAAGGAGAATGATTAAAATGAAGATGAAACAAGAAAAAATGAAGAATGACAAAATTATGGCCACGAGACGTGTCTCACGACCATTGTCATGGCCGTAAGACCCAAGTTTGTCATAGATGTGACACACCGAACGTGACACTAGGTGTCATTGGCGTCTTAGTGTGTCATGCCCATGACTTGCCACTTATCACATGTTTAAACTAGTTTTTCACTATAAAGGGATTGTTTTGTGACGGTAGAAGCATAGGCGGACAAATTAGGTTTTTCTTCATTTTTCTCTTCGGTTTTCAGCAAGAATGGAGGCGACATAAGCTACTTCTTGGAGACTCATAGAGAAGATGGAAGGTTAACTTCCCAACACCAATTCGAAGGTGAAATTGATGCCCAGAGTGCACACTTAAGCTTATCTTATCTTTATTTAATGTTGAATCTCTCTTTTGGAATTGTTTAGGTTATCCTTTGCTTAATTGATTTGGGTATTCATGTATGGATAATTATACTCTCGTTATCGTTAGATTGTTTATATTGTGAACCCATTTCTATAATTGTTAATACAATTCGTAATCATTGTATTTGGATTCATAGCTAGAATACTCAATATAATTAGTAATTGTTATACTGAGATTCATTTGTGGCAACTAATGGTTTCAAATCATTAGGGATAACTTAACCTAGCTTAAATAACCCGAGTTTATATGGTTGTTGCTTAGACTAGTCCATTTTCCATAACCCATTTCTATAATTGTTAATACAATCTGTAATCATTGTATTTGGATTCATAGCTAGAATACTCAATATAATTCGTAATTGTTATACTGAGATTCATTTGTGGCAATTAATGGTTTCAAATCATTAGGGATAACTTAACCTAGCTTAAATAACTCGAGTTTATATGGTTGTTGCTTAGACTGATCTATTTTCCATATCGTAATGCGACATCCCAATTATATCTAAAGAGCATATTCTAGGTTATTCGATAGCTAGGTTTAATTAACGATCATATCTTAATTAAACAAGACCTAAAGAAAATCGAGATTAACAGAGCTTGTTGAAAGCATTATAACAATGAAAGATGTTTAATTATGTGTCGGCCGAGATTGATTTGAGAACGGGTTTTCACACATATTCATCACTTTTACAGTTTTTGATTGTTTTCTATAGTTTGCTCTTGTTAGTTTAAGTTTACTTTATTTTCTCAACTGCTTCAAACTCAAAACCCCCCTTTTATTTCCTTTGCATCAATTATTTTCATTACGAGAATTAACTGAACATTCCCTGTGGATACAATCTTGACTCACCATAGCTACAAAATTTTAGTGTGCAGAGCTAGGTAAATTTTACAGTATACTCGACACGCGCCATCAAATTTTGACATCGTTGTCAGGGAGCGTGGTGATTTTTTTTTTACTTATTGTTTTGTGTATATATTATTTATAATCATTTCTTTTAGCTATTTTTTGATCTTTAAATGTTTGTTAGTGTTGGTGTATGGTAGTGACGAGATCTCCTCATAGATAACCTGTACAAACATCTCAAGGAACTTTGTTGGCCCCTGAAATTTTTTTTATTATAAGCATGATTAGATTAATTTTGAGATTTTGCTAGATTAGTTATGTTGGAATTGATTAGCATGTTAGTGTGGGTAAGATAATATGGCATGGGCTAAGGGCTTTGAACTATTAAATTAGTGGGAGAGTGTAAGGCCAATTTTGGCAAGTCTTTTAAGTTTAAAAACCATAAGGCATTAAAGTAAGGGAAAAAAGGGACTTTAGGCAATCATTAATGGTGTAAAAGAGAAGACAATGGAGTGTCTTGCATTTGGAAGAGAGAGAAAACGAAATTGAAGAAAGAAAGGAGAGAGTTTTGTGAGTTTAGGGAAAGAAAGAAGAGCAAGCTAGGTTTTGATTTTTCTTAACCTTCAAGAGGGATTTTGAGAGTGATCAGAGCCAAGAAAATCATTGTTTGGTGAAGATTTAAGGTAAGTTGATTTTAATCTTTTGGAGTTTTGAAAGGTTTTTGGTTTAAAGAGCTTAGGAAAGGTATGGGTATAAGTAATCCAAGATCAATTTCGTGCATTTGGTTCTTTGGGTTTTCCAATTTGAAATCCTTTGATTTGGGATTTTTGTCAATGTTGAAGAAAATCAAGAAGGATAAGAGGAGCAAGAGGAAAGGCATATTTAAACAAGCCATAGTCAAAGACTTCAAGGTGGGTTTCACTTTTATAGTTAGGTGATAAGCTAATAAAAGTTTTCTGTCAATAAATGACAGTAATTAATTTTGCAATCACCTCATTCATGTACATTTAATGTTGTTAAATGCTGCAAGATTGCCCTACATGCTTATACATGATTTGTGTGATGATTTATGAAAGTTGTTTTTAAAACGATTCTTTGAAATGATGCATGATTATGAAACCACACTTTTGAAAATGGTTTTTAAGATATAACAAGCATATGAAAAGCAAGTTTTCAAAAGGATGTGCCTTTTTGGGAATCAAGCTTACAAGATTTTGAAATCTATGTATTATGTGAGTTTATGGTAGTCCCTCAAGAACTGTCACGTTCACGTTGACCCAAGTATAGGCTTCTTCACCTGCCTGCTAGTGGCATGAAGCTCCCTTAAGGACTCCCTCAAGAATTCACGACTACATAGGACCATTTCATTGAAAATGTGTAGTGCGTCATGTTTCGGACTTACCCAAACCATTTGATGTGTTTATGTGTTCATGACAAGTTGGTAAGAGTAATGCATTCATGATTTGCATACACATGAATTTCTGCATTGAAATTGTTTTAAAAATGTCTTTGCTTGCTACAAACTATAAAATTGTTACCCACGGGCTTTAAGCTCAACTCCACTTCCTCCCCATAAGCAGTTGATGAGTAAGAGATTGAGTAGTCAAGAGCCAAGGCATCACTCCACTTTTGAAATGTTGTTGTATTTTAAGCTAATCTTGAAAACCAAGGCTTTAGTTGCATTTTGAGCAATTTATTGTTCATGTATCGTTTGTATTTTGGGATTTTAGAAATATTGATGTATTGGGGGCTTGAAATGCCCACTAAAGCTTTGTAAAACTATGATCTTTTGATGCTAATGGTTTATGATTTTGTTTTCTCCCATGTTTCCCAAGTTTTCATAAGGAAAAATTCGTGTACTTACTTCAAGGAAATTTCTGGGTTGATCTGGGTTGATTTAGGCAAAGTTATCTTTTAGAAAGTTGTAGGTCTTTCTTTTATCTTTCCAACGGTATATAACATGAAATTTTTAGACATCTAAGTCGAAAGTTGTGGTTCTTATAAGGGGAGATGCTCTAGAGAGTGTAGAAAGTGATTTAGAATCGTCTTAGTTTTGCTTCGTCTTAGTTACTGTTCATCGTCTTAGTTTTGCTTCGTCTTAGTTATTGTTCATCATCTTAGTTACTGTTCATCGTCTTAGTTTTGCTTTGTCTTAGTTATTGTTCATCGTTTTAGTTACTGTTCATCATCTTAGTTTTGCTTTGTCTTAGTTTGATCGTCTTAGTTTGACCGTCTTAGTTTGACCTTCTACATGGTCTTAATATCTTCTGTTCCATTTTTGATTCTTTTAAAGACCGAATCTCACTTCGAGTTCTTCATGAAAGTTGTAGATCTGGAAGTATTGTTTAAAATTGTCTAAAAACAAAGTCAATCCGACATTTGTAGTGGGAGTTATGGCAATTGCGCCAAGATAGGTACAAATTGATTGGTATAAACATGTTTAATTCTTTCAGGTATAACTTTCTCATCCGACCTTCACATGAAGTGATTCTTGAAGAAACAGATTCCTAACATCTTTTTCTGTATCTCAATGAAAATTTGTATCTTTTGTAACTGTTTTGAGAAAGTTTGCATTAGACTAAGTGAGAGGTCGGTTGGGAGAGCATGATTGGGGTATGAACACGCTTTAGCTTTTTAAGTATATCTTGAGCTGTAGAACTCCGATTGAGATGATTTTTAATACAAAATAAACTAGAGACTTAGAGCTACAATTTCTTTGAAGAAAGCTAGTTGTAATTCGAGTGATTGACTAGTGTGGGCACACCAACCTAGTGGAATAATGACAAATAAGCCTGTAGGGTAATAAGCACAAGGTTTATAAGTCCGATTGTTGGGCTCCAGAAACGGGGACCAACAAACTCGATGTGGTTTGTTTGAGTATGAACCCTCTAGGGGAGACAGACGAGTAAATCATGTTGAGGGCTCTCCCATTCTCACTAAAAGATGCATCAAAGGATTGGTTGTTTAATCTACCTGTTAGGAGTGTGAATACGTAAATAGAGATGAAGCGGCTATTTTTAAAAAATATTTCCCAGCATCAAAGACAACAAATAATCAAAAGGAAATATGTGGCATAAAGCAACATAATGGAGAGTCCCTTTACAAGTATTAGGAGCGCTTGAAGAAGTTGTGTGCTAGTTTTCACACTATAACATTCCAGAGCAACTTCTTATCTAGTATTTCTACGAAGGATTGTTACCTATAGAGAGGAGTTTGGTTGATGAAGCAAGCGGTGGAGCATTGTGTGAAAAGACTTTTATGGAGGCTCATATTTTGATTGAGCGAATGGCCCTTAACACTCAACAATTCAGCACTCGCAATGATGTTCATCATGTAAACGAGGTAAATACTTCATCCTTCGAACATCGTTTAGATGAACTAACATCTTTTGTTAGAAAACTTACAGTTGGACAGGAACAGGTTAAGGCATATGGAATATTTAAAAACATGATCCATCTGACTAATGAATGTCTAACATTACAAGAGGGAAGTATGGAATACAAAAATGTTGCAGGAGGGAATTTTCCTAACCAATATAACCTGTTGATAGCAATGTATCGTAACGCTATGTAAAATAAACTAGACCTATAATTGTAATAGTGGTAAGTCTAGGTCAATCCCATAGAGAGTGTTCAGTTAACTTTTGAAATGAAATTAATATGTGTTTAGGTTTTAAGGGGGTTGGTTTGGTTTAAAATAAGAAAATAAAATACAACCAACTAACTAAAGAAAATTAAAGAATGAATGTAAAAATAATGAAAGTGGTGAATTCTCTAAGAGTCAAGTTCTTTGGTTCAATCTCAACGTACACCTAATTAAACATATTTCATTGATTTGTTTTTCTTTTATCTGTCCTTGAACTATTGGTCATAGATTAACAACAAGCTTTGTTAACTCCAGTTTTCCCTTAAGTCGTAGTTAATTAAAATAAGCTCTTTAATTAACCCTAACTATCGGGAAACCTAGAACAAGCTCTCTCAGTTTATTCAGATAGTAGCATTACGAATTAGGAAAACAGACCAATCTAAGCAACAACCACATACACTAGAGTCATTTAACCTAGGTTATGTTATCCCTAATGATTACGAACCATTAGTCGCTACAAATGAATCTAAAAAATAACAATTACAAATTATATTGAAATTCTAGCAATAGGTTCTTACATAAAAACAATCAATAGAGCATTCAATCATTCTAACACAAGACCCAAACATTAAACACAGGATAACACAATCAATCCCTAAGAAGAGAAAGAATAACAAACTTAGTGAGAAATACACTTAATCGGGTTTGTCGGCATCGATGTCACCTTTGAGCTAACATTAGGAAGGTAGCTCTTTATGGATCTCTCACAGTTGAGAGCTTTGCCCCTTCTTCTCATCTTCTCTCGAAGATTTCTCTTTTCTCAGTCGAAAACACCAAAACCTTTCATAACTTTTAGCTGTCTTACCTCATTTTGCTTTATACTAAAAACTAGGTCAAAAATAGATGAGGGTGTATCATAGGTGTGACATGGGCTATCACACCCGTGCATGGATTCTCACCACTATGAATGGGTGTGTCACAGTGGTCACAAACCCTCTCACAATAGTGAGAGGTGTTGCATAGGCATAAGAAGTTTCTCACACCTGTGCAATCTCATGCATGGTCGTGAACATCTCATACCTTCTTCTTCTTTGATATATCACATCTTTCTTGGCAATTTCTTGTCTTCTCTTGCATTTAATCTTCTTCTTCTTGCTCTATGAAGACAAGTGAATGTGAATCTTTAGAAAATGGCTCAAATATAGTGCTTTTGACTCACTTTAGCCCTTTCGCTTCCTAATTGTGCCTAAAATCACAAATGAACTAAAGTGAGTATTTTAAGCACTTTCGTATCATTAATCACTAAGTGTTATCGAAAATATTCATAATCAATTAAGCATATATCACCCATACTCCCAAACGTATAACCCAGGTAGGAGAGATCATCCCAACTTAAATTACGGGGGGCATAGACAACAAAATTACTTCCCAAGTTGGCCACAAGGAGCACAACAATTCTAACCAAGACCACAAGCTTCTTGTTCGGATTTAGGTACATCTTTGGAAGACTTGATTAAGTCCATTGCTAATAACACTCTACAATTTTAGCAGGAAGTAAAATCGAGCTTCCAAAACTTGGAATGCTAAATGGATCAGATGGTAGTAAGGATCGATCGTCTAGAGTCACAAAGTGGAGCACAACTACCATCACAACTGGAGATGAATATGAAGAATGTTAGTGCAATCACCTTTAGGAGTAGTAGGATGCTTAAGGACCCTAAAAAAATTACTCAAAGGATGGATAATGAAGAAGATATTGAAAACGAGCTCGAAGGAGAAAGGGATAAGCTATCAAGCTTAAAGGTAAATGCTGAATTTCCAATTGTTGAAAAAACTAATCCTCTGTCTTTTCCTACTACATTAGTGAAGTTAAATAAGGAGGATAAGGATAAAGAGATCTGGGAGACCTTTCGGAAGGTTGAGGTGAACATCCCATTATTAGAAGCGATCAAGCAAATGTCGAGGTATGTGAAATTCCTTAAGGAATAGTGTACAAACAAGCAAAACTTAAGAGGTAATGAAAGGATTAGGATGTGTGAAATTATTTCTGCAGTTTTTTAAAAGAAAATACCTCCTAAGTGTAAAGACTCAGGCATGTTTACTATTCCTTGCAAAATTGGTAACACTGAGATTAAACAAGCCATGCTAGATTTAGGCGCATTAATTAATGTTATGCCTTATTCCATGTATACTTCTTTAAATTTCAGACCACTAAAAGAAACTAGTGTTGCCATACAATTGGTTGATCATTCTAATTCTTACCCAAATAGGGTGATTGAGGATGTGCTTGTGCAGGTAAATGACCTAATATTTCCTTCTGACTTTTTGTGGTTGACATGAATGATGAAACTTCCCATAATCCAATAACTATCTTATTGGGGACGCTGTTCTCAACACGACATAAACTAAGATAGATGTTCGTAAGGGTAACCTTACGATGGAATTTGATCGATAAGTTACTAGTTTCAATATTTTTGATGTTAATAAGCACTCCCATAATGACCACTTCATTTTTGCAATTAATGTGATTGACCTTTCAAAACAAGAAGATTGTAAGCAGAAACATACAAATAAACAAAAAGCAATTTCCATAAAAGAGAAGACCAAAGCTTTAAATATCTCATCAAAAAGCTTTACCATTGGTCAAAAAGTACTTCTTTATTGTGCTAAATATAAATTGTTTCTGCATAAATGTCACCCTTATTGAGTCGGTCCTTTTATGAAAGCTGATGTTTTTCCTTATGGTGTAGTAGAGATTAGAAGTTTAAAAACAAGGAAAACATTACATGTAGGTGGTCATCGACTCAAGCCTTATTCTGATGAAGGTCAACTAGAAAATGCCAAAGTCGTGATTCTTGGGGATCAAACTTTTGTAACTTGATGAGAGCAATATGGGGTTGAGCCAACGAACTTACGAGGCAACCTAAAGGAAGTTGATTTCTTTTTATTTACATTTTTGCATTTACTATTTTTGTTAAATTCTCCATTTCTTACATTTAATGTTACATTGGGGACAATGTAAGTTTTAAGTGTGAGGTGGGGTCATCAGTTTTTTTGTATGTTTTCAGCTTAATTGTTGCTTATGTTGAAACTTTAGCATGCACTTTTACTCTTATGATTGGTCAACATGCATTATTTTTAGAATAGTAGTGACTAGTGGTAGGCAAAAGCTAGTGAGATTTTGAGCCTTATTAGACTACCACATCCATATCAGTCTCATTGTCTTTTGTTTATGTGTGACTTTCTTAACATTTACATCCTAACTTTGCTTTGATTTTCTATTCGAGGCAACATTTTTATCACATGAATTAACATGGAAATGATATAGGCATTCTTTGCTTCATAAGCTACATTAGCCAAATAGCCTACCTATTAATATTTTTTTCCTTTGTTAAGCCCCTTTGAGTTTTAATTGCCTTTTCTTTTTGTTCTAACCACATTACTTGCTTTAAACCTAACCAAATGTCCTACCCAAGCCTTAAATAAGATAGTGGAGCATTTGTTGATTGTTAATGAATGTGGATGTACAAGAGTATAAGTGTGGGGAGGATGGTCATAATTATTAGGATGCTATTTTATGTCATTTAAATGAAATTCCCATGTTAATGTAGCTTCTTTCATTTTTTATTTTAAAAAAAGGAAAAAAAAAGAAGAGAAGAGAAAAAGAAAATAAAAAACTGATGATGAAAAAAATGATTGAATAAAAGTATCGAGGAGGAAATACATTTGTTCTGAAAAGTTGTTCATTTGGTTTCTCGTCCTAAAGTTTTATTGAATGGATAAATTGAGTATGTTGCTATTGTGTAAGTTTTAATCTTATAAAACCCTCAATATTTCACAAGTGCACGGGTCATAGCATAGTATATAAGGTGTTGTTCCTGCTAGGAATTAGTGAACTAATCGAATACTAATTTATCTAAGGCCTAAAAGTGTTATTAAAAAAGAAAATAAAAAATTTGCAAAAAATTAAGCAATTGAATATGGGATAGATTGAAGGTGAAATTGTAAAATTAACATAAGAAATCAAAAATGAGCGCAACTAATTAACAATTAAAAATTCACGCAAGGAAGATTAACCAATTATAAGAGAAGGGTATTCATCCTATCATCTAATCCCTTAATCACTTTTGAGTTAATTCATTATCGATCCTAGAAGTTCAAAGGGTGATTACTTTGCTTCGAGCTATAATCATTTAACCTTAAATCATAAACCCTAATTGAATTTTATCATGGAATTTTCATTCACTCATCCAATTAGATTTTAAGCACTCTAATAGACAATCAAGTCCATACATGAGATATCTCTTCGTATAAATTACTGATTTGATTGTTTACATGATCTATTAGATTATTTAACTCTTATTACTCAATCTAATCATTTTACTATCGATTCACTCTCTCGATTTAATACTGAAGCATGCAAATACAATAAACAATCTCGAAACCAAACTCATTAACATCAAAAGTAATCAAATTAACATTGATTTAAGAATAAATCCCTAAAAGACTTTAAAACGTCCTTAAACCCAAATTCATCATCATCACATCCAACTTATACATCAAAATGAAAGAAATAATAAGATGGAACGATAAATGTAACTTGGAGTAGACTGGAATGGGAACTGATTGTTGTAGGTTGCATGATATTTTAGTTGGTAGTTTAGTATGTGTTTAGTTGTTAAATTGAATGACTAGTGCATGTTTAGGTTAGGATTATGTTGTTTAGTTAGATATTTGTATTTTAAGTGTTTTATGGGTTAGAGCATGCTATTGAGCTTAAATTTTGAGTATTTGAGTGTCTTGATGTGTTAGTGTTTTAGATCAAATATCAAAGAATAGAGAGAATTAAGAGGAAACCTGGAGCAAAGCCCAAGGCTACGATCATAACAGAAGTATGGCGGTTTGCCAAGCAAAAATTAAGTGCCACGATTATGGCACTATGGGCCACGATCATGGCTTGTGCGACAACAAATGCAGACCGACTTCTAAAACTCTACTTTTTGAGGAATATTTTAGACTTTTGGACTTGGGTAAACCCTAATGTTTTCTATAAATGGAAAAGATATATACAGAAAAGAATGAAGACCTAAAAGGTAGCTCCAACTTCTTCCATTTTAGGAAAACTCTAAGAAGAAAGAAGAAGAAGAAAGACAAGAGGAAGAAAAGGAGAGGAGTGGGCTTCTACTGTTGCTACTTTCCCAAGCCATTTCAATCTTATCCAAGGGTCATTTTCTTTTCATCTTATTATTTCTTTTCTTTGAATGTGTAAGATGGATATGATAATGTTAATGGATTTGGGATTGATGATGATGTTCTAACTTTTCTTTAGGGATTTAAACTTGATTCAATGTTAATCTAGTTGTTTGTGTGTTAATTCAATTGGGTGTTGTGATGATTTGTTGTAACTTCATGCTTCGGTAATAAATGGAGAGAGTGAAACGAATGCAAAATGATTTGTTTGGTTAATGAGAGTTAATTGACCTAATAGATCATGTAAATAAACAAATTGGTAATTATAAGGGGAGGGATCTCATGTGAGGACCCGATTGTTTAATAGAATGCTTAAAATTTGATTAGGTTATGGGCTGATTGTTAATCGAGAGATTACATGTTCGGTAATGCAACTTAATTAGGGTTTATCAATTAGAGCTTAGTGATTATAACTCGAGAGAGAGTAATCCACCCTTCAATAGTTTATAATCTACACCACATTAAAACAAAAGTGATTAGGTTAGCATTGATGATAGGATAAATCCCTTTCTCATAATTTGGTAATTGTTCTTGTGTGATTTCCCATGGTGAATTTAGTGGTGATCAATATTCAATATCATTTATGTTAATTTTACAAATTTATTTTTTTATCAATCATCTTTACGTATTTACGTTTCTATTTGTTGTTATTTTCCTTTGAATAATTCTTTAGGCCTTAGATAATTTAGAATTAGAATAATTTGACAACTCCTCAAGGGTCAACACCTCACATACTACACCCACGACCTGTGTGCTTGCAATATTTAAAACCTTGCCTAAATAGCAGCAGTAGCAAATGCTCCCCCTTCCTCTCTCCTCTTCTCTTTTCTTCTCTCTTCTTCTTTAACTTCTTTCCTAATGTAGCAAATAGAGGCTCTCTTTTTAGGGCTCCTTTCTTTCCCTTTATATTTTTTTCCATTTAAGGTAAAAACTAGGTTTTACCTATGCCCAAATGTCTAAAATAGCCATCAAAAAGTTAAGTTCGAAAGTAGTTCCCACATTTGTTATCGCGCCTACCACGATCATGGACAATGAGTCACGATCGTGGCACTTAGGATTTGGCTTCTGTCATGATCGTGGCTAATGAGCCATGATCATGGCCTGTGCAGGTTGCTTTTGTCACGATTGTGGCCTTGGCTCCTCCTTTGAGCTTGCTCCAAATCTTCTCCGATTTTCTTTACCTAATCTCAAACACTAACAAACTTATCAAATACCTCTAACATATAAAATTAAAGCCCAATAACATGCTTTAAACGATATAACACTCAAAAAACACAAACACATAGTCATAATAACATAATTCTAACCTAAACAAGCACGAATCATCTAATTAACAACTAAAAACATACTAAATTACCCACTAAAATAATGTAACCTATAACTATCAGTTGTATATAAGGTAGATGTTTTGAAATGACCACTCCTTAAAGTTTCAATGTATTGTTATCAATGATTTTTACAAGGCGATTCCTTCTAATTGGTTATGCTTTATGTGGTTTATGGTGTGAGAGCTGAATTTGAGCTGTGAAATATAAATGTTGCATTCATCATAGATAATAGTACCCGATTTTAAATGAATGTTAGTGTTGGACCCCACACCCCACACCCCACACCCCACCCGAAGGTGTTTGCAGGTTATACTGCGGCGTGTGTTTGCAGGTTATACTGCGGCGT
>JAOQMR010000006.1:14613927-14624112 GCA_027563865.1 Erythroxylum pelleterianum | reverse complement strand
AGCGAGAATCGGAATTTCCATTCTTCATGAAAGTTGTAGAGGATCTTCATATCTTTCCATGGAGATATGATTTGTCCCGTTCGGAGTTAGGAGTAAAAAGTTATGAGGGTCGGAATTTAGCAGTTTACTATTCATATGGTCAAATGTTACTATTCATTTGGTCATTTCCGATTTTCCTTTTAACTTTTGCAATTGACTTCCGATTGTCTTGATTTTCGAGGCGTTAGTTTTCTAAGAATATTGTGTACCTTGTTATGCAAATTCAAGAGCGTCCGGGATTAAATTGAATTTTTGGTTTTTAATTTCGGGCCCTAAGATGATTATTTTTATTTGAGGATTCGTTCAAGGAATGAGTAAGATGGAAAAAAAAATTTATAACCCTTCAGGATAATATCCACGCGCACGTGTTCGTGATTTAGAGTATAAGTAAGTTCATGATTTAGGTTTCATGATTCAACAGTTGGGTTCCGGTAACGGGATCCAACATTGTGCCTCCAGTGCTGACATGGAGAGATTTTGGGGATGTGTTCAGAAAGAAGTACCTCTCCCGGGTGTATATCCAAGAGAAGGCCAAGGAGTTTTTGAATCTCACACAGAGGGATATGAGCGTGAGCGAGTATGAGCTGAAGTTCACCCAACTTTCCAGGTATGCATCTAACATTGTGGTAAATGAAGAAGACAAGTGCCGCAAGTTTGAGGGAGGTCTCCATCTGGAGATCAAGGAGAAGGCGCTTATTCATAACTTCTGTGACTACCAGCAGTTGGTAGATGCTGCACTCCAGGATGAAAAGCTGGAGAATATCAAGCAAGAGGTGAGTAGGAAGAGGAAGACTAGAGGTCAGTTTTCCAGAAAAGGGGTGAGTGCTCCGATAGCTGACAGGGGTGAGAACAGCTCTCGCACTCAGAGTCAGGTTGGCAGTAGCACCACTAATAAGAGCAAGCAATCAAGGGCAGTGTCAGTGCAGGCCTCCTCAGTAGGAGGAAATAGCAGGGCAGAAAGGAGCAGAAACTTGAACCCCCAATGTGAGCATTGTGGGAAGCTGCACAGGGGTGAGTGCTACAAATTGCTGGGAGCATGTTTTCGATGTGGAGAAAAGGGGCATATGATCAAGGATTGTCCTAAGATGTCTAGAGAGGAAGGGTCACAACTTCAAGCCCCAAGAAGAGCAGAAACAATGAGAACCAGGCCAGCTACTGGGGTGGGCAGTTCTGGATCTGTAAAGAAGGCTATTCCTCCGGAAAGACTGAGGGGTCAAGCACAGGCAAGAGTGTTCGCCATGACAAGGGAGGAAGCTGCAGTCGCACCTGAAGTTGTCATGGGTATGGCTCAGTTATTTAATTCTGAAGCTTATGTTTTAATTGATTCTGGTTCCACCCATTCTTTTGTTTCTGCAAGCATGGCATTACCTGGTGTGAATTCGGTGCTTTTGGATAACTTCTTGATTGTTAGCACTCCTTTAGGGAGAAATGTGATAGTAAGTCGAGTATTTAGAAACTGTAAGCTCTTTATTGATGGATCTAGACTGGTAGTGGACTTGCTACCTCTAAACCTAAAGGGGTTAGATGTCATTGTGGGGATGGATGTTATAGAGAAGTATCGGACGAAGTTAGATTGTGGCCTTAAAGAGGTGAAATTTGATCTGGCCAACGGTAAGAAGGTGATTTTCAGAGGGGACAAAAAACACCACCGCCAAGAATTATTTCGGCTTTATTAGCTGACAGAATGATGGGAAAGGAGTGTGAAGCCTTCTTGGCATATATTGTGGACACTAGTGTGAAGGAAAGCAGCTTAGAAGATTTTCCTATTGTGAGGGAATTTCCTGATGTGTTCCTAGAGGAATTACCTGGTTTGCCACTGGTGAGGGAGATCGAGTTTGCCATTGGCTTGATTTTCGGAACAACCCCTATTTCTATATCACCATATAGAATGGCTCTAATTGAACTGAAGGAGCTTAAGGAACAGTTGGAAGAGTTATTAGAGAAGGGGTTCATAAGGCCGAGTTCGTCACCTTGGGGAGCACCGGTCCTATTTATTAAGAAGAAGGATGGAACCTGGAGGATGTGTATTGATTATCGGAGACTCAACAAGGTGACCGTTAAGAACAAGTATCCCTTGCCCCGAATATATGATTTGTTTGATCAGCTGCAAGGAGTAACGGTCTTCTCAAAGATTGATCTCAGGTCTGGTTATCATCAACTCAGAATTAAGGAGTCTGATGTAAACAAGACAGCCTTCAGAACACGGTATAGGCATTATGAATTTTTAGTTATGCCTTTTGGACTGACCAATGCTCCAGCTGCTTTCATGGATCTTATGAACCGGGTCTTCAAGGAGTATTTGGATTAGTTTGTGATATTGTTTATCGATGACATTTTGGTATATTCAAAGAATGCAAAAGAACATGAGGAGCACCTATGGATAGTATCAGAAGTTTGTCTAGAGTGATGAACGTTAGAAAAGCTTTGAGGAACTTAAGCATAGATTGACAAGTGCTCCAGTTTTGACTTTGCCCACAGGAGAGGAAAGTTATACAATATTTAGTGATGCTTTAAGAAAAGGGTTGGGTTGTGTACTGATGCAAGGAGACAAGGTAATCGCATATGCCTCGCGGCAACTAAAGCCTTATGAGTTAAATTATCCGACCCATGATTTGGAATTGGCAGCTGTGATTTTTGCCTTGAAGATCTGGAGACATTATTTGTATGGGGTTCAGACGAAGATCTTTACTGATCATAAAAGTCTCAAGTACCTTTTGAGTCAGAAGGAGCTGAATTTGAGACAGAGAAGGTGGATTAAATTGCTTAAGGATTATGATTTGTTGATTGAGTACCATCCAGGCAAGGCAAATGTCGTAGTAGATGCCTTGAGTAGGAAGTCTTCCATAGCCCATGTTCAGATAGTTTATCTGCCGCTATTGGAAGAGATGGCGAAGGTTAAAATCAGTTTGAAACAGGAGGAGCCTGATTGTGTTGTTGCTACTTTTAGAGTGAGGCCGATACTCAGAGAAAGGGTTAGGGAGTTACAAGCACAGGATGTAGAATTGAGTAAGCTCCGAGAAGAGATTCAGAAGGGAAAGAAGTCTGAATTGGTAGTGAGAGATGATGGACTCATGACTGTAGGGAATAGGCTTTGTATCCCAAATGTCAAGGAGGTGAAGGATGAGATACTGGATAAGGCTCATAATGCACCTTATGCTATGCACCCAGGTAGCACCAGGATGTACAGAGATCTAAAGGAGCATTTCTGGTGGAAAGGCATGAAGAAAGATGTGGCAGATTATGCAAGTAACTGTCTAGTGTATCAGCAAGTCAAGGCTGAACACCAGGCACCTTCAGGCAAGTTAAGGTCATTGTCCATTCCTGAGTGGAAGTGGCAAAGGGTGACTATGGACTTTCTGATGGGGTTGCCCAAGACCAGTAAGAAGCATGATGCCATATGGGTCATTGTGGATAGATTGACGAAGTTAGCTCATTTCCTGGCAATCAAACAGACCGATTCTCTGCATGTGTTAGCCAAGAAGTACATTAATGAGATTGTGAGACTGCATGAGATTCCAAATTCTATAGTTTCTGACAGGGATCCTCGTTTCACTTCGAGATTTTGGGGAAGCTTACAGGAAGCTTTAGGAACCAGACTGAATTTTAGCAATGCTTTTCATCCTCAGACAGATGGACAATCTGAGAGGACCATTCAGACCCTTGAGGGAATGATCAAGGCATGTGTGATGGATTTTAGAGGAGCTTACAATAATTCGTATCATTCAAGCATTCAGATGGCTCCTTATGAAGCACTGTATAGGAGGAGTTGTAGAACTTCGGTATGTTGGGATGAAGAAGGAGAAAGGAAACTTTTGGGACCAGAGTTAATTCAGATGACAGTTGACAAGGTCAAATTAGTTAAGCAAAGGCTTAAAGCAGCTCAGGACAGGATGAAAAGTTATGCAGATGCTCACTGAAAGGAAATGGAGTATGAAGTCGGCGAAAAAGTCTTCCTTAAGGCATCTCCTTGTTAAGGAATTATGAGATTTGGCAAGAAGGGTAAGTTGAGTCCAAGATATGTGGGACCTTATGAGATTCTTGAGAGGGTTGGCCCATTAGCTTACAAGTTAGCACTGCCACCTGAGTTATCACAGATACATGATGTTTTTCATGTCTCCATGCTGAGGAGGTATAGATCGGATCCTTCTCATATCATTCAGACCACTGAAGTTCAATTGAGTGATGATCTGAGTTATGAGGAGCTTCCAGTGGAGATTTTGGACACCAAGGAGAAGGTCCTCAGAAACAAGACAGTTCAGCTAGTCAAAGTCCTATGGAGAAACTATTCGGTGGAAGAGGCCACGTGGGAGCCATTGGAAGCTATGAAAGAGAAGTATTTGCATCTCTTTAATGACTCAGGTAAGAATTTCGAGGATGAAATTCTTTTAAGAGGGGAGAAATGTTGGCACCCGAATTCTTTTCTTATTAAATAAGCATGATTTCAATTTATTTTTGAGATTTTGATTGATTAATTGCTTTTGGTTAAAATTTAATTAGCATGTCAATGGTTGGAGGATTTATTGCTTAGATTGATGGAATTATAAGTATTAAATGGAGAAATTAAGATTAAGTTAGAGTATAGTATGGTGTAAGTTAAATTGAAGGAATAAGAATGTATAAGGGCAAAATGGGAAGATCACTTAAGGTTAAAAGGTATAAGGCTTACAAGGAGGGCTAGATTGGTCTTTTTAGCTTCATTAAAAGGAAAGAAAGAAACAAAAGCATTTTTTTGTCTTGTTTTGGAAGGAAGGAACGAAATTTTGAAGAGAGGAGAGGTGAGTGTTTCGGTTGAGAGGAGGAAGAAGAGAAGAAGAAGAACAACCTAGGGTTTCACCTTTCTTTGCTTTAGAAGAGTGATTTTAAGAGTTTTTTAAGAAGGAAAAAGAAAGAGGAAGATTTGATCGTCCATTAGAGCCAAAGAGCAAAAATCGTGGGTGGAGATTCAAGGTAGGTTATTTCAAATCTTTTGGAATTTTGGTTCAAATGGCTTAGGAAAAGTATGAGTATGAGTGTTCTAGGATAAATTTCATGCTTTTGTTTCCTTAGGTTTTCTAATTTTAAGATCTCTTTTGATTTGAGTTTTTGTGATTGTGAAGAAGATCAAGGGACGCAAGAGGAGCTAGAGGAAAAGCATCTTGAGCAAGTCTAAAGCAAGGAATTTTAAGGTGGGTAACATCTTTATAATTGAGAAAATGAGCTAGTACAATTATTGTCAATAAATGGAATTTAATGCCTTCCAACAACTTTAAAAATATGTATTTATTACTCTTTAGGATGATTTGAGAATATGCCATGTGTCTTTTTCTTGTGAATGAATTGTGAGAATGTTTTCATATTGTGTTGATGATTGTAAAAGAATGTGACTTTTGGAAAGAATGCAATGGTTATAAAATTGCTTTCGGAAATGTGTCATTTTGGCCAATATGTTTGAAAAATGTGAAATGTATGCTTATATGGTTTTGTGGTGATCACTTAAGTGAGTCAAGTACAGTTGTCTATAGGCTTTTCCCGCCTGCTCGCTAGTGGCATGGAGCTCCTCACGGACTCCCCTAAGTTCACGGCTACACATGACCGCTATGCGAAAATGTGTAGTACGTTCTGTTTTGGATCCACCCAAACCATTTCCGATGTGTTTATGTGATTATGATTTGAAATCATTTTGATGTATTCGTTGTGTTGATTTGTAAATGGCTTGATAAGTTGTAAATTTTGGAACACATATATGGCATGGTTGTCAATGTAAATTTTTGCATTGGAATTAAATGATTCAAGAATTTTTGCTTGTTTCTTGGTTATAAATATGTTACTCACGAGCCGTTGAGCTCACCCCTCTTCTTTCCCCCCATCCACAGGCGATGAGCAAGAAAATGAGTGACCGAACCGAGGTCAAGGCATCACTCCCGTTTGCTTTTTGATTTTGAAGCTATATTTTGTAAACAAAGCTTTAGTTGCATTTTTTGTGCAAAATTACTGTTCATGTGGCTTCTTTGTAATTTGAATTTTCGAGACTTTAATGTATTGGGGCTAGAAATGCCCACTAAAGCTTTGTAAGAACTCATATTTTGATATTAATGAAAGATATTCAAGTTTTATTGTGTTTTGCCGATGCTTGTTCCAAAGGTCACTTTGCATTGTTTTTGTAAATGTTCATAAGGGTAGGTTTTGTGTATGCTGTGCTTTGAGGAAAATTTTGGACTGATATGGGTTAAATTAGATCAAGTAGCCTTCTTGAAAGTTATAGAGGAATTTCATGGCTTTCCAACGATGTATAATATGCCAATTTTGAATGTGGGAGTTGAAAGACGTGAATTTTTGAAGTTTGGGTGCTGTCAAAAATGGCAATTTCAGGATAGAAATTTTGAGTGAAATTTTGACCCTCATAAAGTTAGAAATCATTCTTAGGGTCTTCATGAAAGTTGTAGATTGTCTTTTTATCTTTTCATTGATATAAAGTATGACATTTTGGAAAATGGAGTGGAAAGTTATGATGTTTAGAAGTTTTGTTACTGCTTAGGGTGACATTTATCAGACAGCCACTTTGAGATAGATTTTGACTCCTTTAGAGGCCGAATTGGTTTTTAAGTCCTTTATGAAAATTGTAGAGCTTCCTTTTAGCTTTCCATTGATACCAAATTTGTAATTTTTGGAGTTATGAGTCAAAATTTATGAATTTTGGAAGTTAGGATGTCGGATTAGAGAGAGACCAGGAGGTTGGCACTCGCCCTAGCGCCTCGCGTGCGCGCGCACCGTGTCGCACTTGCGACGCGGCCAATTTTTGTTTCCCTTCCCTGATCCGACCTCTCTCCACTCTTTTAGCTATACCTTTTTCGTCTGACCTCCGATTGAACTGATTTTTGAAGCGTTGAATTACTAAGACATTCCTCTACCTCTCTATAAAAATTTACAGCTTTTGATTTTAATTTGAAAAATATGGATTGAATCAAAGTGAGAGGATCGGTTAAAAGAGTATGAGTTGGATATTTTTTTGAACAGGCTTCAATATTTTGGCGATATCTTGATTTGTAGAGCTCCAATTGAGTTGATTCTTGTTTCTAAACAAACTACAGACATGGAGCTACAACTTATCTGAAGGAATCGAATTTCAATTTAGGCCCTAAGACTTTCAATTTTTGGAGTGAATTCAGGTGTAGTATTCAGTCTCGGTTTAATTTTAGCCCGAAAGTGTTTTGGCCATAACTTCTTTATGTCTAAACCAAATTGAGCGTTTTTGGTATCGTTAGAAACTTAAGACAATGGAGAACAAATGTTGTGAAGAAGCCTTATTGAAATCCCAATTTGAGCTATCCCAAAATCTGTTCGGAAGTAAGTGGGATGAGTTCATTTTTGAGGTTTGACTTGGTGTGGGCACACCAACCTTGTGGGATGCGCACCTAGATGTCACGTAGGACGTTGGCTCGTGACTCACAAGGGCGGGGTCCCAACACTACAATCTTCTTTTAACTATTTTTTAAGCAGAATGATTGTCAATAATGAACTGAACAATATTTTTTGGCCTAACTTCATTCTCAACTTCATCAAATATCTTAAATAGAGTATCAACATTCCTAATCAGGCTAGATATATTAATGGACTTCATAAACATTATCACTACATAATAAACCAAAAAATTAATAATAGGATCTTGTCTTCTATTTATCCAACCATTACACATGATTGAATACCTAAAAGTAGATTAAGTCATTCTTCTTTCATCCAAATAACTATTTATTTCATAAACAGAGCTACTTAGAAGTTTACTTCTATAGTCATCAATTGAAGGGGCTTTGTATCTTGAATCGTAAGAGGTGATAACATCCACAATACGCTAATAATAATAAGATTAAGCAGCATTGAATGCTATCCTTGAATTATACCATGTTCACATTATGAGCTGCTTCTCTAGAATATAAGGCATTACGATTGAAGGTTAAGCTTTAGGATTTGTTCGTGGTGTAAAAAAAAATTGAAACATGTCTTCGTAAAAGTAACTTCCACTACTAATTTTACAGTTTAGTCTTTGCCTTCTATTTTTCTTATGCTGATTCTCTTTAAGCAAAGTTTTCATTTGTCATTTCATGTCATGGCTACCTTTCTTACAAGGCTCAATATCACCTTTAATTCCTAGCTAAATGCTTTTTAATCTTGTGATTCTCCCACCTTTCAAATTCTTATTACAATATAAACAAATGATATGGTTCTTTATTCCAAAAACCAATCTATCATGAACCTAAACCAGATCATCGAATCTTCCTAAAGCGACTGAATTATCAAGAATACTTGAATTTTCTTATATTTATCTATAAAAATAAATAAAGGCATATTCAAAATTAACTTAATAATTTCACATAAAAATAAAGTTGTATAAAAAATGAAATAAATTAATAATAGTTTCTCAATAATTATATGGTATAAACATGCAAGTGAATTTCATGAACTCAGATGAATGATTCCTTAAGAAATTTGATGCTTAAGCACATTCGACCTAAGAAATTCTCATGTTTATTTCTTAACCCAAACATTAAATATATATATTGATCATTGTACTTTCACAACTATATTTCATTTTATGTGATTACATAATTCAAACATAAGGTCACGACTATAAAGTATTCTGTGTAATTATATAATTCAAAAATAAACTCACAAATATAACATATTTTGTATGATTATATAATTCAATCATAAAATCATAAGTCACAACTATAACTCAATTTGTGTTACTACATAATTCAACCATAAATTCACATATATAATTCAATTTATGTAATCACATAATTCAACCATAAAGTTACAAATATAAGTTATATAATGACATAATTTAAACATAAACTCACAACTATAATATATTTTATATAATTATGTGATTCAACCATAAACTGTTAACTATAACTTATTTTGTATGATTATTGATTAGTTGATTAAATAATTCAATAACAGACATGAACTCACTACTATAACTCAATTTGTATAATTACTAATCATATTATTCAATGATAAATTGAATAATCCATTTTAATGATTACAAAATTCGATTTATAATGTATTACCTAATTTATAGTAAAGACTCATCTTTCATACAAATTTTAATGGATCTCAATCTCAAATTTTAGACAACAAATGAACGAACTCAAATTCATAACCCAATTTCAAATTTTGGCCAATAAATGAATAACCTGAAATTTATAATCCAATTCAAAATTATAATTTCCAATCATCATAGAAACATAACCAATTCCAAACAACACACTCTTAATTTTTATGAATGACACAAGTCCAAACCTCCACAATCATAATTCACAAGTCACACACCTCAGGTCCATAACACAAGCAATTAACATTATCAATTTATAAATTATTACACATGATTCTAGCTTTTGATTTTTGCTTGCAAAATACGACCTTGGTTTATCACATGCACAAGCTCACAATATTGGAATTTTCCAACACTACACAAAACAAAGGCAACGATGGAGGACCAGAAGTGGAGTCTAGGATGTGTGATAGGTCGTAGGGTGCGTGTAGTGCGATGTGATTGTTGGGACTACTGCGAGTTGTGAACTTGGGAATTGCGTTAGGTTGCAATTTGTGATGGTATTAAGGCTGTAATGGGTAGCGAGAGATTGACGAGGTGATAGGTTGAGACTTACGAGGGATCATTAGTAACGATGGGGATAGTGTTAGGATCCGATTGTGATCAAATCACAGGCGCAGTGGAAAACACAAATTTTACAGATTTCAAGCGGATCTTGATAATTGAATAAAGCATAAAACGATTTAGAAATCATACCTTGTTAGCATGTTGAAAAATCTTAGAAACTTTTTTCCGATTGATCAATCATGAGCTATTCAAGTGCCCAGCCTCTGATGGTATCCACATGTTAGCCCCGAATTTTTTTTATTAATTAAGCACGATTATACTAATCAAGCAAATTAAGTTAGCATTAATTAAGGTAAGTTGGTATTAATTGGCATGACTTAATTAGCATGGCTTAAATGACATTAATTAAGTTAGGTGGTATGAGTTAAAATGATTAATAAGTTAGTTAGCATGAATTAATTATGTTAGTTAGATTAAATGAGTTAGATGAAGTTGGGCTTAAATTGTAGTGGAAGAGAATAAGAAGGAAAGGAATATAAGAGGAGCTT
>JAOQMR010000006.1:14573559-14586422 GCA_027563865.1 Erythroxylum pelleterianum | reverse complement strand
GTGCTGGAAACTTCATGGCAAGCCCAATCGCAGTGGGAATGACCGAAGTCAAGCACATATGGTGAGCACTTCGTCAACTAATGACGAAAATTCTTAGAAACCTATTCCTGAGTTCAATATCGAAGAAATGGAGAAACTAAATCTCAACAGGTACTTGTTCATTGGCGTTTTCAGGTATTTCTTCTTCTTCTAATCGTAATGCCTCCATCTGACCTCACAAATCTAAGTCTTCCTAAGTTCCCAGAATCTCCCCCAATTCTGGATGCTTCTGCATTTTGATCGCGAGGAGAGTTGACAATACCTCCATGAAAATTACAAACAAGTAAGGGGATAATGGGTCCCTTTGCATTAGTTCCCTCCTTGCTTTAATCAAGTTTTTAGGTTCCCCACCCCTTGGGATTGCCATAGAAGCAATGATTACACATTCCTCTACCCATTTTCTGAACATGGGAGGATAACCTATTGCTTCCGTTGTATTAAATAGGAAGCTCCAGTTGATTGAGTCATAGGCCTTTGCAAGATCCATCTTTATAATGCAGTTTCTCATTCTCCTCTTAGCATTATACCCCTCGAACAATTCCGGACATAGTAGGATATTGGTTCCCATAGATCTCTCCTTGTTGGTTGCATTATGTTATGAGCTGATTAACTTTCCCAGGCTTGCTCTCAGTCTATTAGCTATTATCTTCGTGATAATTTCGTATAGGAAGTTACAACAGGCTATTGGCTTGGATTGTTCTAACTTCCTTACATTGCTTTGTTTAGGAACAAGGTAGAGAAATGTTTTATTCCTATCTTGAGAATTGTTCCTTTCTTAGAGAACTCTCCCACTGCTTCTACCAGTTTTTCCCCTATAATATCCTAATGTTCTTGGAAAAAATCTCCCATTGCATCCATCCAGTCCTAGGGCTTTATAGGGCGAGAAAGTAACATTTTTTATTTCTTCCCTTATTATTTCCCAAACCAACTCCACCTTGTTTTTTTCATCAAACTTTTTAAGACTTGCTAGAATCTCCTTGGGTATGGCCCTTGTTGTCATTCCACTCCCATAGTACCTAGAATCTGACAAGTAACATGAAGAGCAGATGGGGATTGGAGTAATACTGGATTAAGTGATCTCGCAAGTTCCCTCGATCTCAAGATGTAGACGATTACTAGGAACCATAAATCTCTGTAATCTAGATTCTATGGATTATACTAGTTTTGTCATCTAGATTGTATATTTTTTCTTATAATGAAATCTATTAATTCGAAAAAAAAATCCTCGGGTTTCTTTAATTAATCTCCACTAGTTTTTTTTTCCACTTTGTTACTGGTTTATTTGTGCTGTAAAAGATTTTATAGTTACTTTAGAAGTTTTGTAAATTTAAGGAGCTCTTTGTTATATGTGGATATAGTACATTTCTATTTTTCTCTTTTGTAGATGAAGCGAAAAGATGTTGGCATCAATAAAGTTTATGATACTCGTGCATTGAGGGTTGTTGTTGGAGATAAGAACGGAACTTTAAATGGACCAGCAATTCAGTCCTGCTACAGTCTTCTCAACATAGTTCACAGGTACGCCAATTATTTGTTTGTACTCACCTTGCAATTTAGAACATATTTTGTGTTCAATGAAACTTATTAAGCATGTTTAATATCTTGGATATTTAGTATTCAATATAAAATATTATATATATCCTCCTAATAAGGAATGTGGTTATGATGAGATATGTTTGTCACCTTATAAATAAGGATTGATTGTACTACGAAACTTACATAAACCCTAATAAAGACGTAGTTCTAATAATTCGTCTATTGAAGTAGGCTTTATAGCCAAATCATGTTAAACCTCATGTTAATTCTTTGGCTCCATTCCTTCTCTTTACATTTACTTTCATAGGCGACATAAGATTCTTCCATCTTTGTCACAAATTGTTTATCCAGAAAATCTTGATTGGATAATAGACTAAGGGGTAAAAGTTGAAGGCCTCAAGATATAAAATTGTCAATGATATTGTTGCAAAATTTTACCTTAGGTTTTATTTTCCAATTTCACGCTTGTTGTATTCCTTTCTGGCTTTTACTAATTAAAATATAATATGACAATGACAAACCTTTTGCAAGCTAAAAGTTTAGGCTTGCCATTGGCATGATGAACATGAATTTTAGTTTCTAAAAGGAAAAAACTGTAATTTCTTCATTTTATTGTCTTAATATGCAGATTGTGGACCCCTATTGATGGTGAATTTGATGATTACATTGTCAACCCAAAGCCTAGTGGCTATCAGGTGATGTGTCCTATCGCTTATTTATATCAAGTAACAAAAACCCAAGAAGTAAAGCTTGTTGCTTCCCATGTAGATTAGTGATTTGAACTTGCAATTTCAGCATATTCCACTCAACTTGACATTAGCTAAATGTTCATTTAATCTCAGGTTTAAAGCCTCAATTAGATCCTAACACATGGTTGATCTTTAGTTGGATGCTTGGTTGATCTTTAGTTGGATTCTAAGTTACTGTGGGTTGGGGCTGATGGATTGTAGTTAGGGATTTTACTACTTTAGAAGTAAATGAACGGTATATGAATATGGACAGTGATTAAGAACTATTCAGTCTCACCATTGCTGGTTTTATTGACAGATAAAGAAATTAATAGTACTTTATTCAAATCACTCTTTGGTTGTTTTATTTACCTATATTTGCAATGTGCTAGTTGCTGTGTCTTTTGGTGTTTACTTCTCGGTTGCTTTTACTTTCTGTGAAACTTTGAGAAAATATTTTCTGTACTGCTTGGAAAGGAAACAAAGAAATGATTTCTCATAATTGTAGGATATCCTAACTAAATAGGAAACCCTAAAAAGATACAAAAATCCTAAAATGATCATGAGTTTTTTGACACTCCCCCCCAATTTGGTAAATAGGTATTCTCCATTCCCTACTTAGGTACAATATTCTCAAAACTTAAACTACTTAACCCTTTGGTAAAGTCACAAAATAGAATGGAAATGACGTGTATGATTCTCAATTGATTTTGGATTACATTCTTATATACATTTTAAAGGAGAAGATAAGAAACAATCTCTAGGAATCAATTTACTAGGATTCAATACTCAACTAGGAAATAAAAATAGTATCCTAAGATTCCATTCTCTCTCTTAGAGATTTTGATTGTGATTTGATTAAGAGGATTTTGGAGATTATGACTGGTTGAAAGTAATTTTAGATTGATTAAGAATAATTTTAGATGATTGATTATAATTGTAATATAAGTTATGTGAATAAAATAATCTAGTATATAAAGGGAGGGTGATGCGGAACTCCAAGGCTAAAAAACCCAAAACCCCTTAAACACACACTTTGGATAGAACATGAACAAGAAGAAATCCCCAACCCTAGTGAAACCCCAATCAATTATATGGATGTAAACGCATATGATTAGGTTTATTTGAAATCAAGAATAGAATTCGCCACAAATGATTACCTTGATAAGAATTATATTCTTGATGTAATAGAAGAAGACAAGAAAACCTCCCCTAAAGAATTCGACCAAGCCAACGTGAGAATTATTCATAAAAAAATTCCTAAATAATGCTTATTATGAGGTATTTATACCCCTCGAAAAGAAAGGAACTCTAAATATGTAAAAGACCTTTAAACATGAGTCTCCCACCAAAATAACTAAAGCCCAAACTAATATTTCTAAAATACAGCTCATTAAACTTAAAAAGTTTAATTAAATGAGTTGAAAGTTAATAAAAGTCTTATCTCACTAAGACAACAAGTAGTGGGCTGCCCAAAGCTATGCTTCTAACTTGAAATAATTAATTAAACAAGAACAAAAGTCTTCTTGTACATTCTACCCAACTTGATTAGTTATGATGCCATGGGCCCTCATTGTCTCTTGAGATTTCTTGCCATCTACAATTCGGCCCATGTAGGATTGAAACACTTCTTTGAACTTCTTAGCAAGATCTTGTTATTGGTCCCTTCAATATTGCTAGCTCATCTTTGGTTCCATTTCTTTTACAAAGTACCATAGTCATATTCACATAATCCCCTCCCTCTTCAAAAGGATTCGTCCTCGAATCTGAATCAAAGTCAAAAACATTAAAAGTAGCACTAATGTTATACTCACCTGGCTAGTCTATCTTGTATGCATTGTTATTGATGCGTTCCAACACTTGGAATCATGCATCACCCCTTGCATCAAGTTTTGACTTCCATTGCTATGGAAACCTTTCTTTTTGCATATGCATCCAATCCCAATCACTTGGTTTGATGAGAACTTGCTTTCTACATTTATTTGCTTTTTGTGCATACATGCGATTCTTTTTCTCAATTTGTTCATGTTCTTTCTCATGTATTGTTTTAATCAAGTTAACCTTCTTCTTGCCATCTAAACTAGCAATCTTAGTCAAAGGTAAAGGCGTTAAACTAAAATAGTTCCTGGAAATCTGTTTGGTCTTGTGATGGTCTTTGGCTACCAACATATTTTTTATGTTGATATTGTGGGAACATGATCTAACAATGCATATCACTACCCTTATTTTTGTTCACAGTTGGCTACCAATTGTGATGGTATTGGTTCCACGACATATATCCTATGTTGATATTGTGGGAAAATGATCTAAGAATTCATATTGCTACCCTTATTTTTGTTCACAATTTAATTTAACTTTTTGTTTAATTATTGCAGTCTCTGCATACTGCAGTGCAAGGTCTTGATGGCGCACCTCTTGAAGTGCAAATAAGAACACAGGTGCCAGGTTTCTCTAATTTTCAGACCCAAAAATAAGGTGCTATAATTTTGTATTCAGCTTGCTAGAATGATGCAATAATTTGCAGAAAATGCATGAGTGCGCTGAGCATGGACTTGCTGCACATTGGCTTTATAAAGAAATTGGGAACAAATTGTTTCCTGTTAGCAACATGGATGAACTTGAAATGAATGGTTCATACTTCTCCAATGAAATTAAAGGTCACAGTACCATGGAAATTGATCAATTCCATAAGTGCAGATCCTTGAGAGTTGGGCATCCAGTCCTTAGAGTAGAAGGAAGTCAGTTACTTGCTGCTGTTATAATAAGGTATGTTGTGTTTATAGGTTTGTTCTAGTTAGAATAATATATAATCATTGACCTTACCTTACAGTTCAAGTTGTGTTCTCTTTTATGTTGGATTTGTGCCTTGTTTTCATTTTTCAACCATTTATGAGAGAGAGCATGTTACAACGATATATAGTCCATTACTGGCGGCCCCACACTACAACTTAAGTTTGGGGTTGAATGTTTCTCGACAATTAGTTTGCTGCTTATCAATTTTTTTCGTACCTTATGAAATTGAATTCATAAGCCATGGTCTATGTAGGATTTTTTAGGAAAACTTTATTTTCTCTCATTTTTATTTATGACATAATACATTGAATTTATAGGATTACTTTGTACCCTTGGAAAAGATTAATAAAAAACAGAAATAATCTAAATATTGTAACTAAAATATACACTACCTTATTTCTAAGGATCCTTAACCCCAATTTAGGGATTCGCGTCCTTCATTCAAAAATAGAAACAACTAGAAATTAGGAAAGGAAATCAAACTAAATCTTTTATTTTCCAACACTCCCCCTCAAGTTGGTGTATAGATATCATGCAAACCTAAATTGCTAATAAGGAATCAAATGATGGCTTGCTCAATCCCTTTGTGAGGATATCTGCTGTTAGTTGTTTTGTTGGAACAAATGGCATACAGATTAATCCTCCTAGCTTCTCTTTGATAAAATCTCGATCAAATTCAACGTGTTTAGTTCAATCATGTTGCACTGGGTTATTTGCTATATTGATTGCGGCTTTGCGATCGCAGTATAACTTCATCGGAGTCTCTAAAGGCAACTTTAACTCTTTTAGGATCCACTACAACCATAGTATTTCACAAACACCATTGGCCATTGCTCTATATTCAGCCTCAACATTACTTCTTGTTATTACTTTCTACTTTTTACTTCTCCAAGATACCAAATTACCCCACATGTAGGAACAATATCCCTTTGTTGATCTCCGATCAGTAGAGGGCCCAGCCCAATCTGCATCAGTGTAGATTTTGATCCTAAATTGACTTTTTCCCTAAAACATAGGCCTGTTTTTGGAGATTTCTTTAGATACTGTAGAATACGGTAGGTAGCCTCAAGGTGTTCCTTTGTAAATGAGTGCATAAATTGACTCACAAGGCTGACTACGAAGGCTATGTCTGGCCAAGTGTGAGATAAATAAATTAACTTACCTACCAGCTTCTGATATCTTGTTGTATCCATTGGCATCCTCCTTTACTATTTCCTAGTTTCACATTTGGATCCACTGGTGTATCTGCCAGTTTACATCCATTCATCCCTGTCTCTTTCAACAAATCTAGTACATACTTTCTTTGGCTAACAACAATCCCCCTTTTGGATCTTAATAGTTCCATTCCTAGGAAATATTTGAGCGAACCTAAATCTTTGATTTCAAATTCAGTAGCCAAATATTTCTTGAAGCGATACATCTCTTCTAAGTCATTGCCTGTCAGGATAATGTCATTGACATAGACTATGAAGGCTGTGATTCTTCCACTTGATGAGTTCCTAAAGAACACTGTGTGATCTGTTTGAGATTATGTATAACCTTGCCTTTTCACCGAACAAGTAAACTTCTTGAACCAAGCCCAGGGTGATTGCTTCAAACCCTAAAGGGATTTAATTAATCTGCATACCTTCGAGCCAAATTTTTCTTCGAAACCCGGTGGAGTATCCATGTAACTTCTTCTTCCAAGTCTCCGTTCAAGAATGTATTCTTGACATCTAATTGTTGTAAAAGCCAATCTAGATTGGCAGCCAATGAAAGAAGCACTCTTATAGTGTTAGTTTTTGCTACTGGAGCAAAGGTCTCCATGTAATCGATTCCGTACTTCTGGGTGAAGCCTTTAGCAACTAACCGTGCTTTATATCTCTCCAGGGATCCATCCGAGTTGTATGTTACTGTAAATACTCATTTACACCCTACGATCCTCTTGTCTTTTCGCAAATCCACTTCATCCCATGTTTTGTTCTTCTCAAGAGCTCTCATATCTTCTAGAATTGCTTCCTTCCATTCAGGAACCTATAAAGCATCTTGAACATTTTTTGGATTTTCCACAAGTGACATTTGATTAGTGAAGAAGGAGAAAGCAGGAGATAGGTTTTTATAAGACAAATTTCGACATTAGGAGTTTAGTACACAACCTAACCTCTTTCCGAAGGGCAATAGGAATTTAAATATATGTAATGGGTTTTTCTTCATAAATAGAATATAAGGAGGTGAACTGAAAGAGGAATACTCGGAGAGTTTCGGTCCTGCCCTGAGTTGAAATCTTGGCCTTGTTGGGAATTTTCAGACATCTTTTCCTGAGTCAAGTTTTTCCAGGTGTAAATCAATCCGAATTTTTTATT
The DNA here is from genome assembly GCA_027563865.1 of Erythroxylum pelleterianum. Lineage (NCBI taxonomy): Eukaryota > Viridiplantae > Streptophyta > Magnoliopsida > Malpighiales > Erythroxylaceae > Erythroxylum > Erythroxylum pelleterianum. Next base: position 14,578,984 of record JAOQMR010000006.1, on the reverse strand, counting down.
TCTTTCATCTCCTTCAAAGGAATAATTGTTTTCTACTAGGACAAGACTTGGCCCGTCTTTTTTTTTTTCACTTTGGTCTTGTTCGGGTTGAGTTAAAATAATCTTTGTTGGTGAGATGTTTGACACAGGTTCAGACATTGAATTATTCTGAATCTGGAAAAGATCTTCATTCACCAAGGTTTTGATATTATCTCAAGTCGGATCTTCATTATTTTTCTCCCCCTAAAGAGGAGACTTTTTTAATATGTGAATATCCTACAAAAACACATTTCCGAGCTCTAGGATCAAGTTTACTTTGGTTTGGGTCATGATTGTGGACAAAAGCTATGCATCCAAAGAGTTTAATGGGTAAATTGGATACTATCCGAGAGGATAAATATTTTTTTGAAAAAAACTTTTAAAGGAGTTTTGAAATCTAAAATCTTTGAGGGCATTCGATTAATAAGATAGGTTGCTGTGAGAATAGCTTCACCCCAAAGGTACTTTGGAACTTTTTTGTGAAAAGTAATGCTCTTGATACTTCTAGTAGACGTTTGTTTTTACTCTCCCCAACTCCTTTTGGGGGTATCATTGCATGAACTATGATGAATAATTCCCTTTTCAATAAAAAAAGCTCCCCAATGTCTTATTAAAAAATTCCTTCCCATTATCACTTCTAAAGATTTGAATTTTTTCATCAAATTGTGTTTGAACCATGGTATAAAAGTTTTTAAAAACTTCTTCAACCTCAGATTTTTCTTTCAATAAATATACCCAACTTATTCTAGTGTGATCATCTATAAATGAGACAAACCATTTTTTTTTCCAAGAATTGTTGATGTTGTTGAAGGACCCTAAACATTACTATGAATTAAAGAAAATGGTTTAGTGGGTTTGTATGGTCTTGGAGGATAACTGGCTCAGTGTTGTTTTGCAAACATACAAATCTCACACTGAAATGAAGATGGATTTTTATTAATAAAAAGAGGAGGAAATAATTGTCTTAAGTAATGAAAGTTTGGATGACCAAGTCTATAATGCCATAGCATTATTTCATGATTACTAAAAGAAAATTCAGATTCAAAGCATAAACTACTGACTGGTAGTTTACCTAGGATTGTTCCGTCTTCAAAGAAATACAGTCCTCCTTTTTCCCTAGCTTTGCCAATAATCCTCCTCGAGGCCGTTTCCTGAAACTCACAATGAGTTGGATGCAAATTAGCTTGACACTTTAGATCACGGGTTATTTTACTGATAGAAAGAAGGTTACAAGACAATTTTGGAATATGAAGTACATTAAAAAGAGTTATAAGCGGGGAAACTTTGATTGAACCAATCCCGGCTATTGTAGAAAAAGATCCATCAGCAATCTTAATTTTTTTGTTTCGTGCACATGGATTACATGATGAGAACAGTTGGGAGCAATTTGTCATGTGATCTGTTGCTCTGGAATCTATAATCTAAAGACTAGGAGAAAGAATGAAACTGGAGAGGGCTGTAACACGAGAATTACCTTGGGCTACAAGAGAACATGAAGGAGTAACAGAGAATTGTGGAGGTTTAAAAAGTTAGTGCAGATGCTCTAACTGTTCCTTTGTGAAAGGTTGCTCATCCGAGTGGATTGATTGCTCTTGAGAACCATCAGTTTCGGTTTGAAGTGCCCTTCCATTCCGTTCTTGTTTCTTCTTTAACTGTGCTTGCTTCCCATGAATAGCATGTTTCTTTAGTGTGCCATGGTTTTCTACAAAGATCACACCATGGCCGATAATTCGTTTCTCCGTCTTCATCAATTCCTCCTGAGTTCTGGCAGACAAGAGCTGAGTTCTCAGCCTCGGTTGGTGGTGCAACATTGCTGAGCATGATTCTCCTTCTGTTTTCTTCTTGCCATAACTCTGAAAAAACCTCACGAATTGAGGGAAGTGGTTTTCGGCCAAGAATTCATCCCTTTACCTCATCTAAGCTCCTATTTACTCCTGCAAGGAACATATAGACACGATTTCTCTTCTCTTTTCTTATACCTTGCACAATCATTTGGATTCTCCCATTCATCTTCATAACATTGATCTAGTTCCAACCAAAGAGCCACCATCTCATTGTAATACACAGTAATCTCATAATCTCCTTGCTTGGATTGCCAAAGCCTTGATTTTAATTCAAAAATCTGTGAAGAATTCTCCAAGTCTGAGTACGTTTACCAGATGGAGTCCCACACTGCTTTGGCTGTTAGCAGGAACATGTTTGGCTTTGCAATTGTTGCCTCCATCGAATTTAGAAGCCATGCTATTACCAAGGAATTTTCTGCCCTCCATCTTTTTAAGCCAGGCTCCTTTTCTTCTGGTTGCTTCTCTTTCCCTAGTGATGTACCCGAGCTTTCCTCTGCCTTCAAGTACAAGTTTGATGGACTGAGACCACTCAAGGTAGTTTCTTCTGTTCAGTTTTTGAACGAAAATTTGTAAATAAGAATTGGTGTTTATATTATCAACACCAGTATAGAGAGAGTTGTCTGGGTTTGTTTCAGAGGTAACCTCTGATGTGTTTTGGGTTCTGCTCACTGGTCATGGTAGTCTTTGCCATTTTTCATATTTGAACCCTATGGCTTTGATACCACGTAGGATTTTTGAGGAAAACTTTATTTTGTCATTTTTATTTATGATAGAATACATTGAATTTATAGGATACTTTTTACCCTTGGAAAAGACTAATAAAAGTAGAAATAATCTAAATAGAGTAACTAAAATATACACTACCTTACTTCTAAGGATCCTTAACCCCAATTTAGTGATTTGGGTCCTTTATTCAAGAATAGAAACAACTAGAAATTAGGAAAGGAAATCAAACTAAATCTTTTATTTTCTAACAGTTTGAAAATCTGACTTCAGAGTGGATAACGGTGGAAGAGAATTGCTTGTCGCTGTGAGCTCTGGTTTGGCAGCTTCTGAAGCAGTTGCAAACAGAAGATCTTCCTTACAAGTGAAACGATGGGAAGCTTATGCAAGGTTATACAAAAAGGTTAAGCTACTTTCATCTTTCTTCTTCTTACTTGGGCATGCTAAGTAGATGCTAATTTATAAACATTTATAGTACAATCAATTTTTTTGCAATTTGTGAAAAAATTGTACAATGTAGCTCAAGTTTAATTCAAAAGTATAAAGACAAATTGATTATCTCCCTGTCAGGACAAGAGCTAGATCATGATGCAAGGATTGCAAAGTAATTTCGGCTGCATGCCTATCAACCCAACATAAATTGTTAGTTTTGGATCTAGAGATTAAGGGATGGATGGCACAACAATTCACCGAGCGATTTCACAAAATCAGATGGTGGAGACTAGAAGGGGACATGGTGGAACATTTTAGGACTCAGGTTCAGTTTAATACAACATGGGATGTGAGTGGGGATGCGAATTGGATGTGGATGGGAGTAGCTCCCATTGTGAGAGAGACCGCCACAAAACTCCTTGGGCTTTCTAAAAGACAGGGGAGGGGGTGGATGAAGTCCTGGTGGTAGTCAGACAAGGTCTAGGGGACGGTAAAGGAGAAAAAGAGAGCTTTTAAAGCTCTGTTGGCAATGCAACAGAGGGGGAGCGGGTAACTAATAGAGTAAGTTATAGATGGGCAAAACAAAAGGCAAAGAAGACTATCTCAGTGGCTAAAGGAGAAGCCTATGAGAATACGTACAGGGATTTGGATACGGTCAAAGGAGCACAAAGAATTTTCAAGATAGCAAGAGCTAGGGCACGTGAGATGGAGGATTTCAACCATGTCTGCTGTATCCGTGACGAAGCAGGACAGGTACAGAGGCCCAAGCCATCAAAAAGAGGTAGCAGAGATACTTTTATGGCCTTTATAACGAGGATATTTTGGTCAACATAGAGTTAGGGAAACATCCTGTGTCGGGACAATTTCTAAATGGGTACTCATGGGGGAAGATCATAAGGGGAGAAATTACAAAGGTTTTGAGGGGGATGGGGAGTAGACGGGCTGTAGGGCTGGATGAGATTCTTATAGAGGTATGGAAGCGTTTAGGAGTTGTCAGTATTGAGTGATTAGTTCAGCCCTTTAATGTGATCCTCGAGTCAGCCAAGATGCTGGATAAATGGAGATTGAGTAGGTTAATCCCCTTATACAAGGCCAAAGGAGACATCCAACAACGTCACAATTATCGAGGCATTAAACTATTAAGTCATACCATGAAGTTGTGGGAGAAGGTAATTGAAAGGAGAATCTGGAGAGTTGCTTCTATATTGGACAACCAATTTGGATTTATGCCTGGTAAGTCCACGACAGAAGCAATAACTGATGGAATGCTACAAGGAACGAAGACGGGATTTGCATATAGTTTTTGTAGATTTGGAGAAGGCGTATGATAGGGTTCTGCGAGAACTCATATGGAGGTGTTTGGACGTAAAGGGCGTTCCTAGGACTTATATCAGAGTGATTAGGGATATGTATGAAAGAGCATTGACTAGCGTAACGATGATAGGAGGCGACACGGAAGCGTTCTCTATTAGTGTTGGACTATACCAAGGATTAGCCTTAAGCCCTTTTTGGTTCCTTTTAGTGTTAGATGAACTTGCCAAAAACATTCAAGGAAAGGTACCTTGGTGTATGTTATTTGCTAACGATATTGTCTTGGTGGATGAGACCAAGGAGGGGATCAATGCCAAGTTAGAACGTTGGAGAGAAGCGTTAGAATCAAAAGGTTTCAAAATGAGCAGGTCCAAGACGGAGTATTTAGAATGTAACTTTTTAGGTAGCCAAATGGTACACTAGGTAGCGGTAGTCATACCACACAAATCGAGTTTTAAATACCTCGGATCTATTATTTAGAGAGATGGTAGCATCGATAACGATATAGTACATTGTATTTGATCTAGGTGGGTCAAATAGTGGAGTGCATCAGGTGTTTTATGTATTAAGAAGGTCCCTTTAAAACTCAAAGGGAAGTACTATAGAATGGTGATTCGGCCAACCATGTTATATGGTGCAGAGTGCTGGCATATAAAGCGTAGGCATATGCGACAGTTGTTGATAGCAGAAATGCGTATGCTTAGGTGGATGCGTGACATTACCAAAAGAGATCGGATACGGAATAGGGCAGTGAGAGACCGAGTATAGGTGGCTAGTATTGCTGACAAGTTGAGGGAGAAAAGACTTAGGTAGTTTGGGCATGTGTGTAAGATGTCCTTAGATGCTCCGGTACGACGCTGTGAGCAAATAAACCTTAGTGGCTACAAGGGAGAAAATGGAGGCCTTACAAGACTTAGAGGGAAGTGATAAAGAAAGATATGTCAGAGTTGGCCCTCATTGAGGCAGTGGCTAGAATTAGGAAAGTCTGGTGGGATCGAATAAGGGTAATGTTAGAGACCAAAATCTCTAACACTGATTCAGCTCCTCACACAACACAAACACAACCGTAAATCTACCCAAACACAGTACCAGCACAG
>JAOQMR010000006.1:14513618-14526054 GCA_027563865.1 Erythroxylum pelleterianum | reverse complement strand
TTCTGATCCGAATATAATTTTGATTCAAGTTTATTCAATTATCGGGATCCGCTAGGAGTCCGTAAAAATTTTAATTTTCACTGCGCCCGTGATTCGATCACGGTTGGATTCCAACATTTTTAGGGGCCCAAAATATCACTCTTCAAAGTTATCTAGGCCCAGGTTTTTTTTACTTGGAAGTTTTAAGTTTACACCATGGCACGTGAGCACCTTTTGCTTGACAGTAGCTGAAGCGTATGCTGTTTAGATAATAGATACGGCCTGCCCGGACAGACAAAGAAACAAACTCAAACTGCGTTATTTGTGTCCATACGCGGTGTCAAACACACGCACGATAAAAATATAAGAAAGCGTGGGGCCATGACTGACATAGGATAGCGTCGTCTTAGAGCACAAGCGCACACAAAACAAATAGACATACTGATGAAATTGAATTAGAAAAGAAAACAGCACAAGTGGGTGGTGATAATGTAATAATGATATAATTAATTTTATTTAAACTTAATTATATAATGTATAAATTCCAATTTATTCACGTTCACACTGTACTTATTACTATGCTCTAGTGTATTGTAGTACTCTGCTTTGCTTCATTTGGCTTTCCTGGTGGAGTTGGAAAAGGATTACTTAGCAACTCTAAAGAGAAATGTATGCAGAGACTGGTCTGCTGTTCCCCTACGTGCAGAATTTCTCTCAAGATATCCACCAACTTGAAGAGTATTGCAAGTACCAGAAGACCACTGCTTCATTGGTACTCGGTCTCTCTCACTTTGTAACTCTTCTTCTGCTTAATGATTTTGGCTGGGTTTTTTATTTGGCTTATTCTTATGGATGCTTCAAATTTCAAATTCAACTCAAATTGTCTAGATAGTACAATTTCCCATCTTCCCGTTCCCGATTGTATATTCTACTTTGGTTGCAGAGAATGCTAAATCTTTTGAAGCTTTGTGTCTTTTGGTATCAGGGATTCTACTTTTTTTTACTATAAAAGATCAATAGCTCTTTCTTTTGTTCCTTCTTCTGCCTTCTTCTGGTAAGCGAGTAGGCCAAACTGGAAACAGTAAATGTTCTCTTTACATTAGTGGATCTATAAAAGAAAAAGTAAGAGCATAATAGGAAAGTGATTTCACCGGTCTAAGTTCCTTATTCGTAAAGCTTTCTTATATTTTCTTCAAACCTGTAATGTTGGGTTGGGGGTTTTCTCTCACTCATTTACTGTGCGCTAAACATAAGAAAGTTTAACCTTCCTTTTCTTTGTTTCTTCTATAATCCGTTGGTAGATAGCTTTAAACGAAAAAGTGAGTCCACCTCACTCTTAGTAACTCTATCTTTCTGCCTTCCTATTTTGGCAACTAAACTTGTAAATAAATATATCAAACTGGATCTCACATTGGTGTTTTGGCTATTGAAAAATGCTTTTATTGGTGAATGCTCCTATTTCTAAGAATCCATGTCATGTACCTGGAAATGTTTTGGCAGCCTCGGTTCTTTTGCACTATTGAATTAATTCCTTTTGTTTTCATGGAAACCCTTAACAATATTTTACAAAACCTTGGATGCGTTGCTTACGTGGTGATTTTTTTTGGTTTTTTTTTCTGATTTCAACTAGAGGAGTTCATTGAATTTGGACAGTTTCTGTATCTTGTTTCCAACTGAATTCAGCATTGTTCAGTTTGAAATCAATGGAAGCTGAGGTTTCCATGTTGCAGTAGTGCTGGAATCCAACAAATCTAGACGCCTCAGTCACTTCTACTTGTTTCTCAAGAAACTTCAAGTTGGAAATTATCTTTTGAATCTGTAAGCACCACAAATTATGTACATAAAGTTGGTGAATAAGCCTGTGGGCCACACTCTTTTGTAAAAGAAGTGAATCAATAGATAGTTCTAAGTCAACTAACAAAATGTCTGAAGAATTTGATTTTTTTAATTAAATTTTGGATTCTTGTTGAAGAATTTTTTATATGTGCTGCAATTCTGACCTTTAAACTGTAGCAAATGGTTTTCCTTCATGAAATTCTGCTTTGGAAGTCAGTTTAGCAATTGTTGAGTTTGTTATTTTTTCTTGTCTGCTACTTGCAGCTTCCACTATACTATTTTGGATGGATATGCCAATGAAGTTTATTACATAGGAGTTTCCAAATTTTTCAAGCTTCTGTGAAGCATTTACTCATTGCATACATCATTTTGTTTGTTGGTTTACATTATGTGGTGGAAATCAACTTCGTTCAGGCCTCGTCTATAGTAGAATATGACCTGGGTGTGGAAGGAGATCTATTCAAAGCTCCAGAGCCCATTATTGAGGAGACAGTTGTGGCCCTTGATCCTATGGCTGCAGCCATCTCAATGATGTCCTGTGGGGAAGAAGTCATTGGCCCAGCTGGATTGAAAGTGTCAGACATTGAATCTATTCAGAGTGAGCAGCTTCTGAGTGATGTCTTTTATGAATGCAAGAAGGATCTGATGGAAAAAGTAGCAACAGGAGCACCTCTGTCAGAGGTTCTTGATATCAAGATTCCCATTGTGAGGAATGATGAAAATCAGACTCGTGAAACCAAGATGCTTCCTGCTCTACCACTTCCAAAAAGTGTTAGCTCAGGTTGCTTAAGTTCAATGGAGTGGATGAATGCTGCTGCAATGAAAGCAAGTTTCCTTGATTTTTCTAGAGTGGAGTTTGAAACTGCCTATGGCATGCGTAGAGCATTCAGTGAAGGAGACATAAAGGTCAGTTAAGATTACTTTTCTTCCAATATAATTTGCTCCTGAGACTTTCCGTCCTATATATGCTACTCATGAATCATACTGTTCAGTCATTTACATGCATGTTTAAGCTAGAGGCTTTTCTTCTCCACTTAATAGGTTGCTCCCTCTGGCTTTACCTAGGTCACTACCTCTGGCTTTACCTAAAACTGCCAAAGAATCGGTGTCAGTCAATATTAACTCTGTGTTCTTAGAACAATTTTAGATTTTACAATGTACCTCATGCAACTGAACAACTGTACCTCCGTATTTGACTGCTTCAATAGTTAAGTAAGCCATTAGGACATTAGAATTTCAAACTGTTGCTATCAGCACTTTAGGCACGCAAATGAGTAGGACTTTAATCTTTGATTAACCTCATGTTTCCTCCTCAATGGGACACCTTTCTAAGTGGCAGTAGCCCTTTTTGGAACTTATCAATGAAAAGATAATTATATATTTTCCTCCTTCCTCTCCAAGAAATGCATGGTCTATTCCAGTTTTATGCTAGGGATGCACAGCGTGCCCTATTCTTAAAGAATAAGAATCTATTGCTTCTCATTTCAGTTTTAGTTCTCTTTATCATTTGTTTGGCATAAACCACCAGATTGTAGTGGAGTTTTGTTATGCATTACATCAAGCATGAACTGGCTATATCAGGAAGTCCACTGAAACTTTCTTTAGATGCTTCTGGTCATTTCCACAAATGAGGCCGAGTCATCGATACTGAATTTTTTGACAGACTCTTTGTAATGATAATATAAGCCATATTCAGCCTCGGCCATTAGTCATTGGCAATTGTACTTCTGAAGATCGCATGGAAAAGCTTTCTAGGTACAGGAATAAGAAAACAAAAAGGAACTTCGGCAGGAAAATTAAGGTATGTTAATAAATTGTTTGGTCATATTCTTTCTGACTCATAATTGTTAAATCAAATGTTTCCCATGTAGAAATTCAGTTACTAGATTCCTTTTTTCTCTTCTCAGTACGCATGTAGGAAGGCTCTAGCCGACAGCCAGCCCAGGATCCGTGGAAGGTTTGCCAAGAACGAAGAACCTGATATGTCTAAGAGGGAATAACTGTTACTAATTTGGGAAGATAAAATGTAGTTGTGAAATGTTCAAGAGTCCTATCAGGTAATGAAAGAAAGCAACTAGCGCAAGACGGGGAAAAAATATGAAGCAGAAAGGTACTTGAATCTTTGGCTTAATAAAACCAGAGTACCAACTCCTCTGTAGCTGATATACTATTCAATGTAATAACTGAATCAACTGTCCAAAATGGCTATCTTGAACTGTATATAAGTTGTGCTGAATAAAAGCCAGGTGATAAGAGTTGTTCATATTATCATATAAACGCGTTGGCAATGCTGTAGTCCTCAAGTGTTTTCGCTTCTGGAAGAGATCGTATGTTTAACTACTCATTCGGATCCGACATTCTGGCTGCCAGATTATGAATAGGATTTGATCAATATTAATACAATAATTCATATGTTAGTGATTTGTTTGTCTATGCACTTTTTTAATACTGTTCATCAAGAGCTATGGTAGCTGAGAATGCGTTATATTTACAATTATCTGATCTTTCAATTGTTGTCCCTCATCTGCCCCCACTGACATCATCCTGTTCCTCATTTCTCTTTCCCTCTTCCATGTTTGCTTTCCCATCTTGCCTTCATTTTTCCCAGCTTTGTTTCTTTACCTCCTTCCTTGTTTTAGTATCACTCTAGCTCAAAGTAGGAATGGCACTTTTACCACCCTCACTTGAAGTCAATGGGACGGTTTGAATTGACTGATGTTCAAGGCGAACTTGTCCGAAGTTAAATATACAATATTCGATCAGTCTGAATCCTTCCATTGCTTATAAAATACTTACGGTTGTTATCCTTTTCTCCAAAATTTCCTTACCCAATTACAAACATTGATTTAGAGAATTAAAGTTAGAATCTCAAGCTAGTCCAACCAATCTATCTCACATGTTGGTAGATTAAAACTAGTTAAATTGTTTCGAGTGCCATTCGTATCTATTGGATTGCTCATTTGTTACTTCCAACTAGATTCGTTAAAACTATTAAACCTAAAAATTAAATGCGGAGTCCTAAAAAGAACCCTATAAACCTCAAGAAGTATTTAAGAATAAGAAAAACACAAAATAGACAGCAGCCACCAAATCAAAAGAAGATCAAGAGGAGACATCAAGTGAAGCTCCAAAAATTCCAAATTTTCAGATCAAGACACAACTAGTTGTTCTTTCTTTTCTCTTTATATATTTCTGCAGGCCAATATAAATCGTTTCAATTACATTGAGAAAAAAACTTAATAGAGTGTTGAACAAAGTTCAAATAGTTGAAGAATTCGAATCTAGTGGATCTTTTCCTATATTTCAACAGATATCTCAGTCGAAGCCTTTTACTCCAGGTAACATCTCTTTACGACCAGATACTTCTCGAAAATTTTAGATACCTAGAAGTGTTGTGATGGAGAGTTCTCCCAAAAACCATATTCTCTTGCTATTCAAGTACATTACGAGATTATGAGAGACTTATATTCTCTACAAAATAATGATTTTTGCTATATTGACTTTTCTGGAATACATCTTAGATTGAATTTTTTGCAAGGAGCTCATCCTCAAGCAATCCGTAATTGGTACAATTTTCATTCCATAAATGTAATATATTTAACAAATCCAGAGTTTCTTGGGATCTTTTCACTACTTAAATGGATACAAGATTTTTCTGAAGACGAATGATGCCTATCATTTTATTATGGTAGGAAAATCTGAACAATTTCCCACTACTATCGATACCAAATTGAGAAAAGAATTTTCTAAGGGGACGTTTGGTTTGAGCATGGGGTTGGGTATGGATATGGGTATAATAGTATAAGGGAATGAGAATGGGTATGAAAAATAAAAAAATGATGTTTTGTTTGTAACTTGGGTTTCTGTATTAATACCAATAATATTGTTTGGTTTGTTTTATTAATGGGAATGAAAGATAATATAATACCATTTTTATATCATATTTAAAATGAAATATAAAGCATAAAACAACATCAAAATCAAATTGCTTTAAACATAAACACCGAAAGAAGTATTGAAGTAGCTACAAGTTTCCAATAACTTCAAAATTGAAGAGCCAAGAGCTAATCAAACATCATTATAATTATGAATAATAATGATAATAAAAATAATAATAAGAAAATTAATTTTGTATAATAATAATAATAATATAACTAATTTTGTATAATAAAATTAATAATAATAAATAATAATAATAAGATAATTAATTTCGTATAATAAAATTAATAATAAAATAAATAATAATAGTAAGATAAATAATTTCGTATAATAATAATAATAAGATAACTAATTTCGTATAATAATAATAATAATGATAAGTTTGAAATTTTTAATAATTAAAAACAATAATTAATAATAATAATAATAACAACAATAATTAATAATAATGATAATAAGTTTAAATTTATAATAAATAATAATAAGTTTAAATTTTAATAATAATAATAATAATGATGATGATGATGATGATGATGGTGAGTTTAATAATATAATTAAGAATAAAAATTGCTTATGTGGGGAGGGGTATAAATAATAACCACTTGATTGGAATGAAAACTTGATACCCACCCCTTTTGGAGGGCTTAGTATAATTTTTTTTAATACAATCATATGCCAGTAGACAATTTGGGCCCGCTTTAATTTGTAAACATTTTCAGTCATAACAATACACTCAGCCATTTAATGTACAAAAACCCATAACCAAATTGGGCCCAACTTTATCCATAAACATTTTAGTGAACACATTACAATTAATATAATTTCAATGCCCATTTGGGGCCCACTATAATTACAAAACACTATTTTCAGAAATTGCGGAATACATATTTGTATAAAATAATAAAATACAGAATGCAGACACAAATTGATCCTGGCATCTAGCTTTCACTTACACGCAGTAGGCATAATCCTGTTTGTCTAACGAGGTACTCTTCAAAGCCTGAAAAATAATTGCAAATTTTGGGTGAGTTTTGTAAACTCAGTAAGGTAATCATCATCAATAGTTCACTTAATTCATGCAACACTCAAGCATATCACAGTTATCTCATAATTTGACATTCAGAAGTACCACGTGATTGCACTCAAGCCATTCACAGTTATTTCACAATTGTACATTCAGAAGTACCACATGATTGTTATCACATTAGTATAAGGCATTTTCTCCTTTCACCCAATCAAATACATATGAAATGCGTATGTGACACTTTTCTCATTTATTATGGTGCTGTGACCGAGCGCCTAAACTGTCCCAATATGGGCGCATCAATCGTTGAGCCTGAGGCTCTGAATCACTGTAGGCTCGAGGCCCAAATACGTTGAGCTTTTAGCTTTCGGTGGCTGCTCCAGTCACAACTGTCATTATCTGATCATGCATTCATGTATGAAATGCATATGTCACAATTAAGTAGTAAATGTATCGCAATTAATTCACGGGTCACAATGTATCACATCATAAACAGGTAGTTCATAGATTTACAAACAAGTAATACTTCTATGTCATAGCTCCCAATATATCGGACCTTCTCTCCGGAATCCACAATCATATCCAATCACAAAACCACCATTATCTCCACAGTAAACATATAATAATCGAGAGAACCATCTAGGTCAGTCACCAATAGCTTCCGAGCTAATGCCTGGAAGTCTCAGCAACGTCGATGGGTTGACGTTGCAAACGTGCCTCTATAACAGCCAAAATATATAAACATTACCAAATGTACAATCAGAAATATTTAATAATGCACATGTAGCAATTAAAATGTGTACAATGCATGTTCGTGACATTCTCAGCATTATTCCAAAAATTCTCATCACAAAAATTTTCCTCTGAATATTAGAAATCTAAAGACACCAAAATCACTCAATTCGCCCTTCTATAGGTCCATATATTGAGAAAACATGAACCAGAAAAATAATTACCCGGTCCCCTTCACTTGACCTAACCAATTCACATCAATTTCATCTCTAAAAATTCCTAATTTCAATATAAATGAAATTAAATAATTCACGAATCTGATGTCTCGAGAATCAGGTCAATCGGAGGTCGGATGAAAAAGTTATTAACAAAAGTTGCATTTGAAAAATATAAAACAAAAATAATAATAATAAATAAATAAATAAAATGAGGAGCTGAGCCGCACTCAGCTCCTCGCCTCACGAGGGCGAGGCGTCGCCCTCGAGACGAGCTGTCTGCTCGCCCTCCCGAGGTGACGCCCTCGCAAGCGGCGAGCTTCCGTCCAAATAAATTTTTTTTCTTTAAAACTTCCCTCTTCTTTCAAACATGAATAACTTCTGACTTGAAAGTTCAATTTTCGCAAATTTGGTGTCTATGGAAAGAGCAAAGAAAGCTCTATAAGTTTCATAAGGACACAAAAACCAATTTCACCCCTAAGGGTGTCACAAATGCAATCAAAGTTACTGCCTTCACATGAATATTCAAAACAGTATAACATTTTTCTAAAATCATATCTTTCCATTCCCTTTGCCAAAAATTCCAAGCTTTATATCAAAAGAAAGATCAAAACATATTCTACAACTTTCAAGAACAACTTGGAAGCAAATTCAACCTATAAACAGATCAATTTCTCAATCAAAGTTTCTGCCTATATAAGTGTCATCTTCAACAGTAACACAATCTTTCAAAAATCATAACTTCCTATACCATTTTCCAAATATTCAATACTTTATATCAGTAAAAAGATCAGAAAACATACTACAATTCTCATGAAGGACTTTGAAACAAATTCCCCCTGTAACTAGGTCAAAATTTCACATGAACGTTGTTGCCCTGTTTCACATTGTTAAATCAACATATTACCTAAACCAAATCCCAACTTTACAAATTCATAACTTACAATCCCTACATCCAAAATTAGCATATTATGTATCATTACAAAGCTGAAACATTCCTCTACAACTTTCCATAAGACCATTTAAGCTAATTGAAACCATAACAATCCAGAAGTTTGACTTCAAAATACAGAAATCACAAAACCTACACTTAGAAATATGTTTCAGCACAATGTTCATTAACATCCAAAAGTCAATAGGTCATAGCTCTCAAACTAAAAATCGAAAAATATCATACTTAGTGGAGATAGAAAGCCAGCAAGAAAATCTTCAACTTTCATTAAAACTAATTGAGCAAATTCAACCTAGGTCAACCTAGAAAAATTCATCAAAGTTTCAGGTCACATATGTCAGATTACTGTTCATGCTGCACACATAACTCACTTTCAAGGCAAAATTCAAACCCCTTCAAGCCACAATTGGACAGCACTTCCTTCATAAGAATTCTAGCCAAAATTCTCAAGTTTAATTTAAGTTAAACCCCATCTCAATAGCATAACTATATCAAAAGTTATAACCCAAACATTGAAACATACTCACATTCCATTTTCCAGCTTTTACACCTAACTCTACTCCTTTCATTCCAACACCATTTCTACCTCAATAAGCATCCAATTTAGTCAAGAAATCAGCCACAATTCCATCATGCCATTCACTTGAACAAGTAGCCACAAAATGGCAGCACACACACACAATTTTCTATCATCAATTTCCACTCATCTAACATCATAAAAACCAATTCAAAACACTTAATTTACCAATACAATATTCAACATCATCATCCTCAATCAACCAAGATAATAACCTACCCATTTACACCAAACACAAGGTCAAGCAATTAATATATAAGTCATCACAATAAATGCCTTTAACTAACATAAAACACAATACATACCTACTTAAGCTCCAATCTTCCAATCTTCCTAACTTCCCTACCATAAACGATCATCATCCTTGAAGGCTAGGTTTGGATTTTATTTTATTTTTTGAACAAGGAGGAGAAAGAAAGTGACATAGGCGAGGTTCTTGTAGGGGTGGAGATGAGTAGCAATTTTCAAGAAGGAGACAAAGACCAATGAAAAAGAAGAAGAAATGGAGAGTTACGGATGAGAGAAAAGACAAGAACAAAGAGTTTGATCTTCACACAAGGAAAGCATCGAGAATGAGGGAGTAGGCTTATAATTAAACACACAGTATAAGAGTCACTTGCCACTTGTCTTGTTTTTAACCACTCATTTCTTTCCTCTCCAATAACAATTCAATTTCTACTCCAATTTCTCTCCAAATTCTAATGGCTCAAAATAATAAATCCAAAAATCATGTATCCAATTTCTAGCGCCAATGGATAGTCATTTCCAATACCGAAAATCCAATAAGTCCGCCCCTTGGCAATTTTTCCGATTCGAAAATTTTCCCAAAATTTTCCAGAAAAATTCCTAAAATTTCCCAAAAATTTAAAACACACAAAAATCACTCCAATTGATTTTTCAAGCACAAATATCACAATTTTCACAAAAATCACATTTATGGACACATATGCCGGGAAATGTCACGAATGCATGTACAGTCATGTGCATGTGCAAAAATTGCCATTCATATATATAGAGGCCAAACTATGCATGATCATGCCGAGATACATATACACACTCATAACCCGTCCCAAATTACTATTTTACCCTTCCTATCGGTGATGGGATGTTACACCCTAAGTTTAATGAAACTGATATCCACTACCAAAGAGAATCAATATGAGGACAATTATCTTTGGCATGGAAGCTTCATTCAAAAGAGGATTTAGAACTTATGCTGGAAAGAGGAATTTTTCTTCATTAATGATAGCGTCAGCCAAGAAGACTTCTATAGCTAAAGAAAATTTTGTAAAAATGAAGATAGGAATGATTGAAAGAGGAAAGATAAAATCAAGTCCAAAAGCTCAAAGGCAATTTTTTTCACCTTCATAAGCATACAGAAAGTATATGTCCTGCATGTATAGGTGGCATGAGATCCTTAAAAGGAAGAGATAAAGTTGAAGATTACAGAGTCAACACGTATAGCTACTTAGAATGAAGAATTATTGATGCAAGCTAGGATATAAAAGATAAGTTGATAAGGAATCTTATCATCAAAGATAAGGTAATCTCTTCAGCCAATAAAAATGAAAGAGAATCTCCTTTGAAGATAAGAATGAACTTCAACATAAGATAGATGAAAATATAACACAAGTATTGTATTATAAATAAGACTTCTTTATCAGTATAAGGGCATGCTCTCCCTATCTTCCTTATAATCATTCTCCATTTTATGGAATAAAAATTTTCTTTTATAGGCAGTCTATACTTTCCATTTTAAAGACTAGATATTTTACTTCCTATATCTTTAATCTATGCCCTAAGGTAGGAAACAAAATAGGGTTGTGTTGGACTTCTTTGAAGGAGTGTCAAGGATAGTTATTTTGTCAAAGGTTGGGGCTGGAATGCTCGTTAAAAGATTCAACAAATACCCGGTGAAATTTTTGTCAAAACGTTTAAGAAATAATAAGAAAGTGTAGTGGGACAATTTCAAAAATCCCAGAGAAACATATATCAATCAAGAGCTAAAAGTTTTGATAATTTCAAAAATCTCAAAGAAACACATATCAATGAAGAGATAAAAGTTTTGATAACATCTAAACTTTTAAAAATATCAAAAATTAAAGTAATTGTAAACAAATCTTCTTATGTTAAATTATCATTTTTCTATTATTATCGTAATAACTTCATCAAATAATGCAGTAATTATCTTGTTAATGGAATCTATAGAAGTTAGATCGAGCCCAGATAATCCATATAAAAATTTATCTAAGAAATATGAAGACATGAAAGTTTAAATGCAGAACAGAATTATACTTCCAATTTAAAGGGTCCACTACGCTTTCTTACCTATTTCTCTTAACGTTTTTGATCGAAACTTCACCGGGTATTTGTCAGATCTTTTAACAAGTATTCCAACCCTAACCTACGACAAGGTAACTATCCTTGACACTCCTTCAGAGAAATCCTACACAACCTTATTTCATTTCCTACCTTAGGGAATAGATTAAAGATATAAGAAGAAAAATATGTCTTTAAAATAGAAAGTATAGACTGTCTGCAAAAGAGAATTTTTTTTCCATGGAAAGGAGAGTGATTACGAGGAAGATACAACAGTTGGGGAGAGCATGCCCTTGTACAGATAGAGAAGCTTATTTATAATACAATACTTGCAGAACGGTTTCAAATCTGATATTTACATATATCTTCTGTTGAAGTACATTATTATCTTTAAACGAGATTCTATTTCATTGTTATTGGCCAAAGAGATTACCTATCTTTGATGATAAGATTGTTGGGAAATCTGGACCGGATCTGATCCGACTGCATTGGAATAATCACGAAACTCTTCCGTGATTTTTGATTTCCCGAAAACCAAGATCTATTTAATTCTATAAAATGATTAACTCGAATCAAAATAAAGAGGAAATTTAATTTATACCTTATTCCGAAGCTTGATCTTTATCTTGATGTATCCCTCGAACCGTTTCCGAAACCGATCCGTCTCAACCACCGTAGCCGTACAAGTGTTCGACCTCTAACGGTATCCACAAAACAGGTTGAGAGAACTCTATAACTTTTACAGAGAGGGTTAAGCATGAAGTGCTAGTTACATAGAGGTTAAGTTTATTTATAATAAGCTTAGGACGTTTTAGTAATTTAATTGAAATTAAATATTAATTTCAATTAAACTTTAATTAGAA
>JAOQMR010000006.1:14457382-14470186 GCA_027563865.1 Erythroxylum pelleterianum | reverse complement strand
AAACAATATGCAAAGCACAATATATTAATTATTATATAATTTTAAACCATATAAAACATAAATGAAAATATATCTAATCAAATTTTTTATATGGATTATAACATAGATAAAAATAATATCAAAAATAAATACTAAAATATAAAAAAACCAAATAATATAATATAATTCTTAAAATAAACATGAAGATGAGTTTGTGAGTATTGTGAGAATTATGTGTAAAATATAAGAGCAAAATAAATTAAAAGTAAGCTCATTAATTGATCTGAAAAAGCACCTTTTTTATAAACTCCATATTTGAGTTTCTTAAAAAGATATATTTTATCTGCTAAAAAAGTTATATCTACTAAAAAGTACTTTTTTATTTTACAATCAAACATTCATTTTTTGCGATAAAAAAGTACTTATTTATCCTCCAAAAATCCAACAAGACATGCACTTATAAAGATAAGGCACAAACTTTTTATCCTAAAAAAGAGAGGAGGATAACCATCTGGTCTAGTTTCCTCGTCTCGGCGCATTTGATGTTTGTAAATCTCGTTTGAACAAAAAAGGCTTGGACAAACCCTCTTTCAATCTCCCTTGTAGCCTTTGGCTGCAAACTCCTAAACCAACCACTACATCCATATTAGAAGTGAAGTCCCTTTAGATAAGTAGATCTACTGGAAAAAAATTCTTAGTTAAGACTCCTGAGCTTACACGTATTATTAATCGATAATCAATTATGATTTCTTAATTCAGATACTCAGTTGTTTTCTTTCCCCATATTTTATAACATATCTCCAAAGCTTTTATGTTGTTTCCAATTAACGGAATACTCTCTTGGACCGTCAATTTGACCTTCACTTTCCTTGCGTTTGGTTAGTGTCTTCAGAGGTGAGGACGGATGACAAGGACACAAAAGTTTTGTCCTCCGACCTGATTGCTTGCCGTCCTCATCCATTTTTGTTCCGTCTTCAAAGGATAAAGACATAAATTTTTGTTCCTTTCAAAACTGTGGTACGAGAATTCTTGTCCTACGGACAAAAACTAAACACATAAGGAAATGTCATAAATACCCCTCCCTCACATAAGCAATTTTTATTCTTAATGATATTATTAAACTCATCATCATCATCATCATTATTATTATTGTTATTATTATTATGATTATAAATTTTAAAATTATTATTATTATTATTAATTAATTAATTATTAACTATTGTTATTATTATTATTATTATCTGTCTCCAGTATGCAGAGACAGAACAAGACAAAAATTTAGAGACAGAATATAACAAAATTAGAGACATTGAGGTCTTTGGTTGTGATGGACAAAACAGATAAAACTGTCTCCGCTTTGAAGATAGAAATGTGTTTGGTTGTAGTTGACAGAACATAAAAACAGTGCCAATGACTAAAATACCCCTACAGTATAATATGATTGGGAATATATAATTCATTGATTATTTTAAAACGAATGATTTGTATTAGTAAAAAAATTAACAAATAATAATAATAACCATAACAATAAGAAATTAATTTCGTATAATAATAATAATAATGTTGCTGATGATGATAATGATGATAGAAGAAGAAGAGGAAGAAAATTAATAATAATAAGGAATTTAATAATCACAATAATAATAAGAAAATTAATTATGAATAATAATGATAATAATAATAATAATAAGGAAATTAATTTTGTATAATAATAATAAGAAGAAGAACAAAATTTATAATAATAATTAATAATAACAGCAATAACAATAATTAATTATTATTATTATTATTACAAAATTTATAATAATAATAAATAATAATAATAAGATAATTAATTTCGTATAATAATAATAATAATAATAATAATAATAACGATGATGATGATGATAATAAGATAATTAATTTCGTATAATAAAATTAATAATAATAATAATAATAAGATAATTAATTTCGTATAATAAAATTAATAATAATAATAATAATAGTAATAAGTTGTTTAAAGTTTATAATAATAATAATAATAATAATAATAATAATAATAATAATAATAATAATAGTGATGATGATGATGATGATGAGTTTAATAATATAATTAAGAATAAAAAATTGCTTATGCGGGGGAGGAGTATTTCTGACATTTCTTTATGTGTTTTGTATTTTTCCTTAGGATAAGAAATCTTGTAGCGGGAGGGAACAAAAAATTTATGTCCTTATCCTCTGAAGACGAAACAAAAATAGGTGAAGACAGCAAGCAAACACTACAAGCTAATGAACTTTTGTATCCTGTCATCTGTCTCCACCTATAATGACATGAACCAAACGCTACGTTATTGTCCAGGTTTGGCTAAGCTGGAAGCTGTAGACCAGGAACTAAAAACTCGTGATTTAGTAATCAAAGATCTTCGTGACTGACTCTAAGCTCAGCACTCTATGAAATCAACTTATGATGCTAAGCATAGCAAGGTTCAAAATGACGTAGAGGATTTGGTGCTTCTCAAGCCACAGCCTCATCGCCAACTTAGTCTCCCCTAACAAAGGTACACTAAACTCTCCCCCCATTATTATAGGCCCCATCACATCCTTGCTTCGGTTGGTACGATAGCCTACAAATTATACCTTCCTTTTACCTCCAAATTATGTTGGAAAAGTGATTCAAATATCGTGTATTTAGTAAGGTTAAATTAGTCTTTTTTCCTTATAGTTGAACAAGTCATAATTTAGTTTAGATAGAGTCCAGATTTGTTGAGATTTGTTGGTACAAAGTGAGGATATGGTGTTAGTTTGTTAAGTCTGTAGCCTATAAAAGGCACTGTTTCTACGTTGAATAAGAATATCTCTTGCAATGTCTTGTTACGTCCTTTGTTGTTCTCTTTTATATTTGTTCTTGTCCTTTGCTCCAAACCAACATTGTGGTATCAGAGCCGGTTGATTTATTGGGTGGGAGTGAAATACATTTGTTTGGGAAACACAAAGTGAGAGTGAAACACAGAGTATAAGCAAAAAAATCTATGGCGTTGACAACTTCAGTGATTGGGTCTTCTTCATCTCCACTCATACCCATCTTTAATGGAGAAAAGTATGAATTTTGGAGTATCAAAATGAAAACGTTGTTTAAATCGCAGGAGCTTTGGGATGTAGTTGAATATGGATTTGTAGATTTGATAGATCCAGATGATGAAGAAGAAGATGGACAGATACAAGATGAACAGGAGCGAGAACAGTTGCGAGAGACCAAGAAGAAGGACGCCAGAGCCTTGTATTTCATCCAACAAGCAATGCACGACACAATCTTTTCTCGAATTGCTTCAGCAAAAATCTCAAAACAGGCATGGGATACATTAAAAACGGAATTTCCAGGCTCACTCAAGGTAATTATTGTTAAACTGCAAACTCTCCGTAGAGACTTTGAGACATTGGTTATGAAAACTAATGAATCAGTACAAGAGTACTTATCTAGAGTAATTGAAATTGCGAATAAAATGAGATCGTATGGTGAGGTGATAACTGACGAAACGATTGTCGCAAAAGTATTAAGGTGTTTACCTCCTAAATTTGATCATGTTGTTGCTGCGATTGAAGAGTCGAAAGATTATCGGTGTTTTCTTTTGATGAACTGATGGGATCCCTTCAAGCTCATGAGTCACGAATCAATAGAATGGTTGAAAAATATGAAGAAAAGGCATTTCAGGTGATTGAGGAAACAATGAAACATGAAAAAAAATGATCATTCGGTATGTCCTTATTGTAAAAAAACAAACCACCCTCATTATAAATGTTGGTGGAGACCGGACATTAAATATAACAGATGCGGTCAATTGGGACATATAGAGAAAGTTTGTAAAAATGTCTCACAAAAAGATGCCAATGAAGCAGCTATGGTCCACCTTCAAGAAAATGATGTGTTATTCTAGCCCATGATGCCGACATCCATATCGGAAGATGCCTACATCCATATCGGAATATGCCTACATCCATATCGAAATATGTCCCATGACAAATATGATTATGCCTATGACCATGCAAACAACCATGTTTATGTTTATGCAGAAGAGATCTCTACAACCATGCCTATACCATGCCTACATTAATTACGACATTTTGAATCAACGGGGAGTGTTGGAAAAGTGATTCAAATATCGTGTATTTAGTAAGGTTAAATTAGTTTTTTTCCTTATAGTTGAATAAGTCATGATTTAGTTTAGATAGAGTCCAGATTTGTTGAGATTTGTTGGTACAAAGTGAGGATATGATGTTAGTTTGTTGAGTCTGTAGCCTATAAAAGGTACTGTTTCTACGTTGAATAAGAATATCTCTTGCAATGTCTTGTTACGTCCTCTGTTGTTCTTTTTTATATTTGTTCTTGTCCTTTGCTCCAAACCAACAAATTACACCCAGTCTTTATGTTTGTTAGTTATATTTAAGTAGATGTGAGTAATAGCACAGCTAGTGAATGTCGAATTATAAGAGGTAATTATTAATTCCCTATTAGAGTTGTAAGTTAAAACAGATAAAGAGAAAAATCTGAAATTATTTCCAGAAAAATCAATGTTACAAAGATATATGAATTTTCTCTTAACAAACCCGAATTACAACATAGGTCATAAAAGAAGAAAGCATAAAAATACTCTTCTATCCAAGAATCGTAGCTTACTGTTGTCAATCACCCTGTAACTCGATCTTAATTACGAGATCATAACATTGCCTGGACATTTTAGGGCCCATATCATGGTCAATCTTCAAAAAGAGGTCTTTTACTGAGATTTGACATGTAAGTTAGACGTCAAGGACTGAAAAGCGAAGACGCTTTCTTCAAACAATACATGTTTATGTTACATAGGACATACAGAAAAGCTCAACTAGGAAATTCCTATGAACTAGTACAAAGATATACGTTATGGTATCTAATCCTCTAATATTACAAAATTGAGACCAACTTAATTCCCACCTTGCACGTTGCACCGAGATTGTGCCCTTTAATAACAGACAAGGAATATTGTACATTTCAAGAGGCTGAAGAAGCTTCATGTCATCACCAAAATTCCAAGGTGACTTGAGAAACATCATAATTTTGCTGCTATTTCATTGCTGTAATTAAAGTACGCAAATCGCAGCCACCCATGGGCTCCGACAGGAAAATGTTTCTGCAATGACTAATACCTTTCACCTCTTTCTTTGTCCCTTTTTGACCCTAACAATTTTCCTACTAGCTTTGTCAACACCCCCAGCACCCAAAGAAAAGCTGCCACCTGCATTAAACTCTAGACTTCCAGAAGCCTGAAATGGTGATGTATTCTGTGGAGCAGCTAAATTTGGTTGGCTGCCAAACTGAAAGGGATTTGCCATAGATGCTGTTGAGGAACCAAACTGGCCCAAACCAGAAGGAATGGTAGCATCGAAAACAAAACCAGAAGATGCAGAAACAGCTGGTTGGTTAAATAATGGAACTGCAGGTGCAGATGCTTGAATTGTGTCCTCAGCCATGCTGTCCTCCACATTCATTTGATCATTATTACTGGATCCAGATGAACTAAAGGCAAAGGTGGAGTTCGAATTGCTAAAAACAGGTTGCATTGAAGTAGCAGATGCAGGTGAGCTGAAAGGAAAAGTGGAACCAGAAGGGGCATTTATCGATGATCCAAACACCATGGATGTGCCACTTATAGCAGTGCTAGAAACAGAGGCACCAAATACAAATCCAGGAGAGGATGATGAAGAGCTGAAAGTGGAGACCGAAACAGGAGATCGTGGTGTCTGCCAGCTGGCACCAAAAACAGTAGAACTGGAGGCACTACTACTGATGACAGTATTAACACCAGATGCAGGTGAAGACAAGGCCATGCCAAAAGTAGCACTAGAACTGAACATGTTACCCATAGAACTGGACGAATTAAATAGGGAACTATCAGATACTAAAGGTGTATTCCCAGACAACCCAGATGAAGACGATGACAAAGATAAACCAAATTGTGTAGGCATGCTCAGGGTTGAAGAACTAATCCCATCTGCAGATGTTTGAGCACCACCATCACCGAAAGAATTAGTACCTCGAGGTTGATCAGATGAAGCCACAGCATTGAAGTTGAACATATTACTTCCAGTGTTTGCGAACCCTGAAGCTGTACCACCAAAAATGGTGCTCCCTGAGCTTAAAGTTGCAAAGGAAGAATCACCAAAAAGGGGTCTCTCAGTGCTTGTAATTGCTGGTGTACCATCTAAAGAAGTACCATTTACATCAACTAGGTTAGTCCTTTTGGTCCTGGTTTCTGCCGATACATCCACACATGCTAACCTGCTTGAGCTTTCTGGTTTGGCATCTGAAGAATCATCAAATTTCACAACCAAGGAATCACTAAAAACTGCTGAAGTAGTGGTAGAGAAGGCAAAATTTGGAGCTTTGTCTTCAGTTGTAGAATTGAAATCCAACATTGTGGAGCTACCATTTGGCTCCTTTTGTGAAAAAACTTTATCCCCAAAGTTAAATATAGGAGGAACATTTAATTCTTTTGGTGAAG
The DNA here is from genome assembly GCA_027563865.1 of Erythroxylum pelleterianum. Classification (NCBI taxonomy): domain Eukaryota; kingdom Viridiplantae; phylum Streptophyta; class Magnoliopsida; order Malpighiales; family Erythroxylaceae; genus Erythroxylum; species Erythroxylum pelleterianum. Next base: position 14,463,695 of record JAOQMR010000006.1, on the reverse strand, counting down.
CATCTTTATCAGATGGCGCAGTTGATGGACTAAGTATAACAGCCTGATGGATAGTCACACTGGGTGAAGTTGCATCCTGGAAAGTAGTACCCTTATTTTCCAGGATAACATACCCACCAGGGACTTTGTCAGATTTTTTATTCAGTCCAGAACTTGTGGGCCGGATTGCTTCAGGAGATGCTGGAGACTTTGCAGGAGTAGCAATCTTAGTAAAATTCACCTTAGTTTCAGTCGATGTACCTCTCTTTTCTCTTACCTCACTCTGTGTAGCAGATGCAGTCGCATCATCATCGTCAAGCTCCAGGTAGTCCTATATCAATGTTGTCAAAACAAGATCAGGATTAGCTTCTATAAGAAATTATAAAACTAACGACTTCCTTTAAAAACTAGTATCACCCAGAGAAATAAAAAGTCTACCAATGTAGCAATGTCAACAATCAAAGCTGAAAACTAAAAGTCTACTAATTTCCATTTATATATTTTATTTCTATTTTTGTTTTCAAATTTAGTATTAAAAAAACTTGTTTGTTTGAATTTTTGGTTTTTGTTTATAGTTTTGATTTCTTCCAATTTTCGAAATTTATGAAAACAATAAAAAGGGATTTTTATTTTTTGATTATGTTTTTTTTTCATAATTTGATTCACTATCAACTAAATATATATTCTTTAATTATTTCATGTATTACTTTAATAAAATTATAAATAATTTAATATAATATTATATATTTAGTTAACTAAAATTATATTTAATAATTTGTTTAGTTTTTGTAATTAATTTAATTTAACAATTATTAATAAATAAAATTTATTTTAAATAATTTTAAATTTTAATAAAATAAAATAAGTTTTATTAATAATTTATTACTAAATACTATATAATTAAAATAATTTTAAATAATTAAAAAATTATCTTTCAATTTTATCTAATATATAATTATCATATAAAAATATACATATAATAACATTAACAACCAAATAAAATTTTGTTTATATTAGAAAGAAAACCATAAACTAAAAATAAAAAACTAAAACTAAAACTAAAAGCTACAGAAAAATAGAAGAGAAACGAAAAAGGCCCCCAAAATTGAAAACTACATACGATCTCATGAGCAAGAGAAACTACAATGTAACATGGACATGGTAACAACAAGATAGATTAATCAAACTCCTAATTGTACCAGCTTAATGTTATCATATAAACCAAACTTAGAATGCAACCACAAATACCTCATGGGCGCTCATCAGAAAAGAGTGCTTCCTTTGGGAAGCAGGTCGATCAACATACTTCATGGTCAAAAATGACACAGCTCTGTTCTCATTTTCAGCAACCTCCACTGCTGCATCAACTTCACTGACTGCTGAAGTTGACTTATCTTTAGTAGTACCAAATATTGTTGGCTCATTTTCTTTAACCTTGTCTTGCTGCCACACCATGTCTAGTGAATCAGATAAAGGCTTCACCCACTTAGCATCCAACTGATTTTTACCATGAATATTACCCAAATACTTCTCTCTGTGATCCAAACTTTTAAGAGCCGGCCCAAGTGCCATCGGCGTAGGCAACTTGGTAGGTGATTTCTCCCTTGATGACACCAACGCATCCAGTTGCTGTAAAATCCTCGAAGCCATCTCACTGGACTTTGAGGGAACACGTTTAAGACCAGATTGATGAATGCTGTTCTCCTCATTTTCAACCAATGTTTCACCACCTGAAGCAGGGTTTTTTGCAGGGACAGGAGGTTGAGCACAATCAGAACCAAAGCCAGTTCCTTGGTTAGAAAGAGCTCCAGAAGTAGGCAAGATATTAGACTTCTGACGAATTCTACGTATTGCACCAATAGATCTGTTATCATTTTCCAAGACTGAACTCCTCCGCTTTAAAGCCTGCAAAAGGGAAACAAGAATATAGTCGTATCTCCTCAAAATGACAACTGAAAAGATTGACATTGTGTAGCTGATTTTGGCACTTGTACCCCTATTTTAGAATCAGTCCATTTATTCCCTCCCCATGTGCTTTGAGATAATGATGGACCACTAACAGCATTGACAGCAGTTCCAGCACCCTAAAAATTATTACATATGTTGAATTATAATCAGTATTCCAACGAAAAATAACAATATTCACACAGTGCAACAATTCAACCTCAAGGTTGATAGTTGAGTGAACTCTGGAATATGGCGTTCGAGCCATATTGTATATTGCAGATCTGCCTCGAGACCTTGGTGTGACAAAACCATTTGCAGGAAACCCAGGAGGCCTTGACACAAGTGATGTAATTGGTGAATCTAAGGAATAAGTCATGTTGGTCAGTGAAGGAGAACCTTCCTTTGCTAAATGACTACGCAGAGTAAGTGTTGACGGAGAAACTTTTGAAAGCCTACTATGCATGTACGATTTTGCTAGATTTTCCGGTGTAGATGCATCTTCAACAACAACCTGAGAACATTTTAAACAGTAGGAAGAAATTAGATATATATACAAAAGTCCATATAGAATAATAAGGGTTTGTGCAATTCACCATTAAATAAGAAAATCATAAAACCAAAAGGAAAAGAGCATGCATACACAAAAATAAGACCAAGTTCAATCAAATATTCCTATAATAGAGCTCACAGGTGCTGGAATGAGGCGGCATTCAATCCGGTTATCTTTAGCTAGCACATCGGGAAATTCCTCAACTTTACTTGGACCCACTTCTGAAGCCGTCACATTAGAATTGTTCTCTTCCTCTCCAACATCAGCACTTCTTGATTGCAGCAAGGCTGTCAGCTGATCAATCTCAGATCTTTGGAGTACATCCAGAGAGTTTGTATGAGATCATCAGAGAATATTATAAAGGTCACCATGCTACTAAATGAAAAATATCAACATGGAAAAACACAGTACTACAGAAATTAGAGATAGAGATAGAGAATACAACTCTGATATAAAGTTTATTCAGTTTGAAATTTTGGCTATTTTCCATTATTTCAGACTCGTATTAGCATGGACAACGCTTGCAGTCAATTTTGGTGAATATAACAATGTATAACAAATGAATAGTCTCAAGAAGAGATGTAGCACACATAGACGTATAAACCCAGTAACTTATTAAGAAAAATGGGAGGAGTTATACCTAAAAATCAAAACTATTGAATCATTGGAGATATACAATTACTAACCTTGTAAATGTCTTCTGTTTGAGAATTAACTGCAGTTCCGTAAACCCATTCCCATCAGAACTATCAACTGGAGCATCACAACCATTTCCAGCCACACTTTTTGTCTCAGAAGATCCCTTGCAATAGGAATTTGTAAATAGATAAGTGACAAATATTTCAGACTTATGCCTTTGAAAAAAAATGGCATCTTTTCATACAATACACGTTCAGAAAAAAAAAGATTAAAAAAGGCATATCATCCAAAAAAACAAAATAGCAGCTAAGAACATGTCAGGAAAGACAAAAGCAACCACCAAGGACTAAAATATAGAACAAAAAGCCAAGAGAATGTTCAGGTAATCCATAAAGAATAAGAAGGCACTCCCCTCCCCCATCATCAATCCTAAAATAGGAGTTGTGCAACTAGAGTAGTTGATCTTCTAAATAACCCAGTAAGTGAAACAGTCTAAATAACCCAATAAGTAAAACAAGTGTTTATTCAAAGAGAATACAAGGAAGAGATGGGGGGAAAAAACTACAATTCTTGGTTTTACTGATTTACCAGTGAAAATTTTATCCATATAACGAGGGATGTATCCCTACTGTGCTCTGCCTTTCGATTTGTCAAGCAAGAACAGAATCAACATTTCTCCATCCACATCAGAAAGAATCCATTAAGATTAGGGCTTCCCTTCACACACAAAATTCATCCAGATTTAGAAGCCCCCAACAAATGCTCTGAACTGTCTAAAAACCCTACTAAGCAATCAAATTTTTAGTGGAACTCCAGCTATCTGAAACTTCCAATACAAAGCCTACAGTCAAGGAATTCATCACAATTAAGCCCATTTAACGTGATGTTTCAACGAAAAACGCATATCCATCTAAGCTGCTCCTACATAAAATATCAAGCAATAACTTTGAAGGAAAAGTTATAAATCACTAAGAAGCTACTGCAAATCTTCTAAATAGAACTCGCAGACATCAGTATGCTACAGTAGAAAATTAACAACATCCAATAGTGTTAATATATATATATATACACACACACACACACACACTCTCCTCAATTGGCCTCTGCTTTAAGTCCATAGCATAAAGCAATCACAACAAATTGACTATAGCATAAAAGAAACGCAAATTTTAAAAGGTGATGATACTTACGGTGGAAATTGCTTCGTTTTGCTTGTCCATTGTTCCCTGGTTTACCTCTAGTCAAGAGAAAAACAAGCCAAGAGTTGGAACAAGATCTCTTGAAATATTAACATAATAGAACAACAAGTTTATTTGATTAAACTTATTTTCATACATTAAAAGATTTAGCCAGAAAAAAATTTTAAAAGATGAAAATGGCTACAAAGTTTCAGTTCGCATAAATGACGTCTTTAATTTTTTCAAAATACGATGTTTACATAATGGATTTAATACCGAAACTAGAGATGAAATAGTGGACGAAGTTCAAACTTTGATAACTCCATCTCCATAAAATAAGAAACGAATATTAAATAGCTCAATTGACTAAAACCCAATTTTTACCAAGAAAAAGGAAAGAAACCAATTTTTTAAATTAGGATACAAAATGGAGGAGAAATCACTTCCATAAATAATAAAGTAACCGAAGTAAAGAAAATAACTGAACCTGGGACCGACGGCTGCGGCGGAGAAGGTGGAGTAGGTGGAGGGAGGCGTTTCCGGAAGAAGGAAGCAAAGAGTCGATGAGCGCTAGAGGCAATGAAGCGCTGTGTTGGATCCACCAGCTTCGATAACCAACCATTGTTGTTGTTATTGTTGCTGCCACTGGCAAGACTAGGGTTTCGAATTGCAGCCTGAGGGCGATCATAAGGAGTTGTCTGAGTGCTCCTTCGAAACGGCCTCTTGCGAAACTTTCCAAAACCTCCCCCGTCTTCGTACGGATTGGCTATCCGTTCTCGAGCCGCCGCCATGAAGGCGCTCTCCTAGGGCTGCATAGCCTGATGTACGGAGAGGCACCGTAAGAACAAAGAGGAGGAAAGAGAAAAAGAGGACGTGAATTAGGGTTTTAAATAATTTAATACTTTCTAAGAGACCCAAAAAAAAAAACAAACGGAGCTAGTAGGAGGGACATCATCGGCGTGCAAGGCCCGGTTGATGTGTAATTTGGAATTTCTAACAAAAACTCGAGACATGTCCGTAGTGATTTTGTTTTGTTGTGCTTCAAGATGCTGCTATTTTCCGAATGGTCCTTAGCTCGGGAAAAACTCGATGGAAGAATGCATTGTAGTTCAAAATTACTAACCCATTAGAGACAACATCAAACTTACTATCCTCTTTAATGGAGGGAGATTCTTTCTCTGACTCTTTAACTATGAACATACTTTAAGTGTGTTAATTTATTCCTCTCCAAACAACATTGATGAGCATTGTAATGTAATCCCTTGCAATTATTAGGTGATGCCTTTGCTTGGATCGAGCCTCGACACATTCTATCTCCACTTTATGCCATCAAATTTTATAAGTCATTATTATTAGATTAGATGTTTAATAATTTAATTAATTTGGCACTTATTATATTTTTAACTTAATTTAATTTATATTATAATATCTTAAAATATACTATTTTATCATAATCTCCCTTTAAAAATATTGCAATCGTCTTCTGGTAAGCAATGTATATTATAATGTCTAATTTTGATCTCAAGCTTCTATTATCCTTATTTTATGTTTTAACAGCAAGCACACGGTGGTATAATTATAGTTAGTACAAGTGAGCACGAGTTGATCTTACAATGATTCTCAATTAATTATCAATTAATCACAAATGTAATAAACTAGATAATCGAAGATGCATGATTGAAGAAAGAAATAAATAAATAAATCTAAATGACAAACAAAGCAAGGATCAAGAAATATATTACTCTATGAATAAACTAAATTTAGATACAGTTTTCTCTAACTGTCTGTATAGTTAGCTTCTTTAGCAGACAGAGACAGGATAAGACGGGACAAAGTTGGACGGAACAAGACAAGAACTGAAGACAGTGAGATGTTTGGTTGCAGTGGACAGTACAGAAAAATTGTCTCTGTCCTGAGGACATAAATGTGTTTGGTAAACAGTATTAATGACAAAAATACCCTTGTAGTATAATAAGAAGAGTTGATGTAATTCATTTATTATTTTGTCATTGTATAATTA
>JAOQMR010000006.1:14436306-14447342 GCA_027563865.1 Erythroxylum pelleterianum | reverse complement strand
ACTCAATAAATATAATTAAACACATAATTAAAACAATTAAGGCAAAATAAAATAATTAAAGTAGACAAATAAATAAAATAACTAAAAAAATTTTCGGGGCCTAACATGAATAATTGTCAATAATTTCTCGTTTAATAGTCTTGACTTACAAAAAATTTCAGGGTCCAACACATTTAAACATTAATTCTTCTTATCCATTCACAAATTACTTAAACGTACGAAACAATTCAAATAAACAAACAAATTTAATTAACACAAATCTCAATCGGTTTGCGATATACCTCATGAAATTGCAACAATGGTGGGATTAATGGATGAGCTTCTGACGCTAACAACACTGCGGATGACAGACAAAAAAGTGGTGGAAGAACTCGCTGGAGGAGATGATGCAGGAGGGAGGAGAAAAAAATCAAACCAGACCTGACGGTAAGGGGAAGGTTCTCAAGTTTGTTTTAAGCTACACAAAATAACAACAAACGACATCGTTTTGTTTAAGTTAATAACGTTCAACTGTAAGGAGACAATGACATATTGGTTTAAAATTTAGTGACAAAATTTTCCGTCGCTAATATTCCGTCAGAAATGTCGATACTTCATTTTTTCGCCACCAATTTCTGTCTTAGTTGTCGACGGTATTGTTCTATTGCTAAATTAAATTTTCTCCACATATTTACCAACCGACAAGTAGATATCGTCGATAATTTCCAACGGTTTGTTTTATGTCATTTTTCCATCATCAATTCCTTATTTTCTTGTAGTGTAGGTTCGAATAAGATTACATTGAAGCTAAAATTTCTAGGGTCAAAATTATATATTCTCATTACTCTCTCTTACCCTATTTCGCATACAATAATATGACTTTGTTTTATTTGTTTTATTATTAAAATTATGTCATATTATGCGTGAAACATAGTTGAAGCAAAACGAAAGAGACGATTTGAACCCAAATTTTCATACTACCACTTTTAGAAGTTATCCGTTGAAATGAAACACGTGCCAAACTGTACATGGACGTGTATATTGTTCGTGCAAAGAATGAGGAGCAAACTAAAAACGACACAAGAGATCCTAGCTAGTTGTCAGAAACGACGGTCGTTGACACGAGAAAATCTCATGGCCGAAGCGCACCTACCTTACTCTGACACGCAACTCTCACACGCCTTCCTCCCTCGTTCCGTGTCTATTTCTACTCTTGCCCTCTTTCTCAATTTCTCCATCTTTCGTTTCGTTTGGTAAGTCCAGTTAAAAGTCTGGCGTTCTCTTTTGACTTACTGAATTCGACGATTCTGGAACTTTCAGAGCTTGCTTTAACTTAATTTTCTGCGAGCTGCGACTTTACGGACCTGTGTTGAAATTAAGGAAATCAATATCTTAAACGAGTGATTACTTTATGAAGCTAATGTAATGTTTGCTTTTCTAATAATAAGTTCAGAGAAGTGTCGTTATTGATGGCTTTATGCGGAAGTGGGTTTACTCCAACTTCAAAACGAGTTGAAGTATGGTACTTGAGAGGAAGCTCAGTGACAAGACTACCTGGACGTAGCCCCATGTGTCGCCAACCCAAAATCGTGAATTATTTTCGGGGAAATTCCATGAGAGTCATATGTTTGTCATCAGAAGGCAATGCTCAGAGTGCTTCAATAGATTCCATTGAAGAAGAATCAGGGCACGTGATTAGGTTCAAGAAGTCTGATTTCAAGATGATTGATCGTGCTAGTGTTGGTCTTGGCGGTCGGGTATGATGCACTCAATCTTGCTTGTCCCATGCAATTGTGTCAGCCTTGGCTGGTTAATGTTTACTTTGGCATGACTAAATTTTGCCTTCTTTAGGCAGATGAGGTGATTTTTGAAGCCATTGTCAAGGACCCAAATAGGTTAGTGTTTCTCTTATTTAGTAATGGCATACCTTTGATAGGTAGTGGCTTAATTCATAGCATCATGGAATTGCAGCCATTTGTACAACACAAGAGTTGTGCTTCGACAACTTATAAGTGTACAGGCTCAACGTAGAGGAAAAAGGGCAATAGAGGTTTGTGGACTTAGTTATTAATAACTTCTCATTTTGTATTTATTTTGGATAACTTCTAATTAGTGTGTCTTATAGGTCTTGAAGAGGCTGGTTCACCGTAAACTTATGTACCATTCCTATTCGATGCAAGTTCATGGTTACATATCTTCACCAAGTGATGCCCAAAACTCATTTGTCCTGGTCCATGGGGTAGGTCCTTCTCCTTGTTAGGTGCTTTTTATGTGTGATCATGTAGGGAACTATAGAAGCCTTTAATTTCTTTAATAGCTACAAAGTTTACTTACAAATATTAAAAAAAACATTTCTTTTTCATTATTCAACTGATTCAGTTCCTATTTTCTGCTCATTGATTTCTTATGTGGTCTGCATTTTCAAAATTTTCTGTTACAAATGTTGAGGATGTCAGAGAAGATCACTGATTGTTTAACTTATCCTTTCTTTTTGGAAGTATCATGGTAGCTTTTCTTTAAGACATTGGCTTCAACAGTCGAATTGGCTTCCTACCTTGGAGACCACTCTTGCATTAGACGAAGAATCTGTTAGGAAGGTGGGAGATGACTCGGTTGGAGGACCTGCAGTCTCTCGGCAATTGCGGATCACACGCATATTGATGAGGGATCTCTTGATTGGAGTATGTATTTCTGCTTTTGTTCCTTACCAAGACACATACTCGTTTTTTATGGTTAATATTTTGACTGGTGATGCTGTTTACATCAGGTGAATTATTTGCATAGTCATGGACTAGCTCATACAGAGTTGAGGCTGGAAAATGTTCATATTAGCCCGGTGGATAGACATATTAAGGTAAGAACTGACGTTCTCTAGACTAGGCCACTATTGCCAACCTGGACAAGATTAATCGGTACACATGAATAATCTGTAAGCTAGAAAAATTACTCTAGATCTAGAAGTGTGCTTGTTTTGTGTCTTTGAAATCTTGATGAGCTTTCTGTGTTTGTTTCAACAGTTATATAACAACAACAAGATGAAACTTTTCCATTGATCCATTTAAATGATAAGTTTTATCCTGGCTCCTGCTTGTGAAATGTATCTTATGCTCATTTTATAATGTTATAATGCTGAATTGTCTTATGCAAAAAAATTCGAGTCTTTGTGGATATTTGAGAAATTACTATAACTCCTCTATTACCTAATGTATAATTATTTTGATTTTGTAGGTAGGCATACTAGGGAATGCTTCTGACTTCTATGAGGATGGTGCAAATAGCAGTAAAGCAGACAACAGCTTGGACAGGCGAAAGATGATGATTGCATTTGACATAAGGTGTGATAAAGGACTGTCTATATTGCATCTAAAATTTTATCACTATATCTTTCTGAAGCTCATTTAGTGCACACATGTTGCAAAGATGTGTTGGATTCATAATGGCGAAAATGGTGTTGCGGGAACTCTTGGATCCAGTGATCTTTATGAGGTTCAAATCATTTCTCAACAAGGTATGAGATGGCAGATCTTGTTGTTTTTTCATGAAACTGTCTAGAAGCTAAGTGAACCTTTAAAAAGTGCTTGCCTTAGATAGAGTTTATGATTCTTCTGTCTTTGTTGAATCACATTCCACCAAATGAAACTTTAACCTTTGTCTCTGTTTCTTCCTCAGAGGTCTTCCTTCACAAACTGATATCCTAAAAGAAAGTCATTAGTTTCTCTAGTGATTGGCTAGCTGGCTCTATTGCTTGGTTTCAACAGGATAGGCATTGTTCTTATCTAATAATATTTACAATAATGAAGTAATTTAGGGTTGGCTAAAAGTAAGGGATGATAGATAAGGAAATTCGTTATCATGCTTCTGCAGTGACAATAGCTGATGGAATATATATAGCATTAACAAGGATGAGTTTCCTGATTAGCATATAGTAGTCTACTTTTATGGTGGCAGAGTTTCTCTAATTAAAAATAAAAACTTATGGGTAGGTTCACTTTGCATCTTATAGAGGAAGATCAGTCCACTTTGTGCAATCATAAGAGAAAATGAAAAGGCAAATAATAAAATGATGACTAGCAACTAAATACAAATTGTCATCTCATTTTGTTTCTCCTATTGATTTAAAGTTGTCATATTGTTTATGAAGTGAAACTTGGCAACTATTTCTGAGTGTAGGGAAATGATCCTTCATGCCTGCGTGAATTTCTATTGTCAATCCTAAGTAGGAGTTCTCCTCATGGAAATATCGGACTCCAGGTATCTCTAAGTGCAATTATTTATTGTTCAAGTTACTTGGTTCTTAGTGTATGGATGCCTTTTGATCATCATTCTTCTTGTAGATGCTTGATCGCAATTGGGGAGCAGGTTGGAACCTTCTATCTTTGCTTCTTGCAACTAAGCCCTCCAAAAGAATAAGGTGTCAAGTGAAATTTGTGTGTTAGATAACTTTCTTTAATTGTGCTTTTTGTTTGATGCATTAAATAATTCAATGCATCTCTTTGAGAGATGATGGAAATATAATAATTGTTATATACTTGTGATCTGAAGTTGTTTGGATGCTCTTCGACACCCTTTCCTGTGCGGACCAAGATGGCGAGTAGCCCCATCTATGAATGGCATTTTATGGGGTCTAGGTTCAACTACAGTGCGAATTGCAGAAGAATACATATACCATCAACCCCAGGTATCTTACCTTTCCAGCAAGGTTTTTTATGATCATTAAACGTTCCATTTGATTTGCTAAAAGTTTGATTTGCATACCTATGCTTAAAAATTTCGTAACAAGTTGAAAAGTACAAGTATAAAGATTTGGTCTTTGAAGTTCATTCAGTGGAAATTTTTTATGGGCTTATGAGTTGGTTCCCCTGGTAATTGAGTTCAAATATTTTAACTTGGAGGCCAGTGTTGTTAAGTTCAATTCCTCAATATTCTTGTCCGGTTTCATCTGTCCTTTCTAAGGCTAGGGCATTTTAAACCATGAATCTTGATTGTTCTGCATAACTTTATCATTTGCTCGAAAAATGCTCTAGCTTTGTAGTAATATTCCTAGTACGTGTGCAATGGTACAATTGACCTTAGTTGCTTTTGTTTTTAAGAGTTTAGCCTGAATTTCAATTTCGTTCTACCACATACTAGAGCTGTTAATTACAGTGATAACTTCTATTTTGCTTTAGCTTGACTATGTAGACTAACTTTGTGTTGATCTTTTAGCGTAATAGGCTTGCTTATTTCATTGAGTTGATGGAGATGCTGAATCCTCATTCAAGGCCAAGGGTAAGCCATTTTTAACCTTGTTCTTGGATCCTTATTCTCTTTTCCTAATTATGAAGTTTCTTCATCTATTTTATTGTTCTGTCTGATTATTTAACTTCTATTAAACTATCAATCTGATGATTCATATAGAAACAGGTAACAACATTAGTGTCCTAATTGAAAGGAAGTAGAAGACTGCACCTTTCTTTTGTTTGTTTTGTTCTTGAATGTCATCATTAAATGGTTCCATGAAATGCTATACACATGCAATTCTAATTGATAAATAATAAATTTAATCATCAGTGGGAGATTTCCTAATATAGTCTTTCATATTTATGTTTCAATTTGTTGTTCAGAGCTGGTTGGAGTTGCTTCCAGGAAAATGGCGGTTATTGTATTGTACTGGGAGACACATAGGATTAACACTTCGCCAGCCTCCTGCCCGAGTTCTCATTGGTGCTGTTAATCTAACTGTATCCAGACCAACAAAACCAAATGCGAATCTCACTTTTGAGTCAGATATTGGCTTCACAATCATAATTGGTCAAGATTGGCCCCATAACAAGAATGGCATGAGTGGAAAAATGAATGTGAACACTTCATTCAGAATAACTTCTGGAAGACGGTTGTATCTTAAGGAAGAAAAGATGATAGGAAAGTTCTCCTTCGGCCAGTCGAGTAATATGGACTCATTGGCTCAAAAACTATCTGGTAAAAAGTGGAGGAAAGTAGTCCCTTTCAAGGAGTTCCCATCAAGCCTGCCAGTGGCCAGGCTTGTGTCTGGTGATATTGAGCTGACAATGAGTCTGGGTGATCAACTGAATCAGAACATTGTCACATTAGAAAACATAGTTCAAGAAATTCGTACTCAAGTGCCTACTGAAATTTTTGATTTGTCAAAACTTGTTTGTGGAACGTATGTTGACTCACGTCTGCTAGTCCTTAGGGGGGTGAGTGGATCGGCTCTTTTATTCACAAGGTCTTTGTGTTGATAGAAGGAACATCTACTGGTAGTCATTTGTCGATAAGGTGATATACTTGAACTATTTTGCACTCATTGTATCAACAAAAACAGTTGTTTTCTATGATTGAAAGGAAAATGGGATGGGTTTACATTGAGACATTACCCTAAGAGTAAAACAAGTCTTATATGAATTGGACAATCATCACTGTTTTTGAGGGTACAGTTGGCCTTTTGAGATGTGAGGTTCAATTTTGTTACGGTCTCATAATCATCCACATGTACAATGTTGGGCCACCAATGGGTGCCTATAGTTCGAGGCCCTTGATATTCATTCTTTAGAATGAAAGAGGTGTGTTAAATATTTTACATTCCTTTCAGAGTAAAGTAAGCCGTATAAAGTTTGGTGAATTCTCTATTAAAGTGCGTTTTGAGTGGAATTAGAGCTGATTGTAGTTTTCCTTTGATAAACAATTGTAGTTCTAAAAGAACAATCTTTGTCAAGTGTAACAACGATTAAACTACCAACTACTAATACTTTAATTGGGGAATGCTTCTGACTTCTATGAGGATGGTGCAAATAGACAACAGCGTGGACAGGCGAAAAATGATGACTGCATTCGACATGAGGCGTGATAAAGGACTAGGTCTATATACTGCATCTAAACTTTTATCACTCTTATTATCTTTCTAAAGCAGAAGCTTAATGCGATATTATTAAGACAACTTATGGGGATTAAAATTCTTAAAATTTTAATTCTAATGAGTTTAGTTAGGCTCCGATTTGAGTTTTCATAATTTTCAGCTTAAGATTTGCATCAAGTCGTTTCTGATTCTTATTATGAATAGTAGATAAAGCAAGAGCATCACTTTCTAGATAAAAAGGTGATAGTCTATTCTTCTTTCTAATTCGTAATCTTTAGCCATGGTAGCTGTTAATTCGATCATTTAGTATGTGTTTAGGTTAAAACTGTGCTAGTTTGTTAATTATTTGTGTTTTAAGTGTGTTATGGGTTATTACAAGCTTTTGAGCTTAAATATTATATTTTTGAGGTATTTTGATGAGTTTTCCAGTATTTCAAGGCTAATAATATTGAAGAACGGAGGAGTTTCAAAGGAGACCTAAACCAAAACACAGGCCTAAGATCGTGACAGAAGCACCAGATTGGCCTACGATCATGGATTGCACGCCACGATCGTGACAAAGAGCTTACTAAAGAGAAACATGGGAACAATTCCATACTCAAGTTTTTAAGGGACTTTTCGGTCTTTTCGAACCCTAACCCTAGGTGACTAAAAGTCATACACATATTGTGCAGCCACCATACACATATTCTCTTCGACTATTCATGTAAAGTCACAAGCTTTGAGGTGCAAAAGGTGAGAATTAGGGCTGATAATTAAGAGCTTCCATTTTCCAAATTTTCAAATACAAAAAGGGAAGAAACCTACCATTGTATTTGTTTTATTTTTTTAGTATGTTTTGTATTCTAGAGAATATGGATATTATTAAACTTATTCTTATTATGAGTGACTAAATTTATTTTAGAGATTGTTTCAAACTACTCCTTGAACTCCTAATTTGTTATTTTGAATGAATGAATGCTTTTGATAAATGTTGTACTTAAACCTTACAATATATTGACAATTTGACTTGGGTAAATTGTATTGGGCTATACAATGAGAGTTAGCACCCTATAGAACTACATTTATTAAGTTAATTCAATAGTTAGAGAGAGATCTTCACTAATTAGTTGATTACCCATAGGATAGCTTCATAACTAGTTAAATTGGTGGATTGATTTTGTAGATTGAGAGAATACATAGTCAATCCCATTTAATTTGGCTGGGGACATTTGATTATACCTTGAGAGAGGGTGACTGAAACATTATGACATCTAAGGTGAGGCATAATTCAATCAACAAGGTAGGATGGAGATAAGATAAGGAAAAAATGATCTCTAATCTTTAATAATGAAATTAAAGTTTCTACACTTTTGTTACATTATATGTTCGTTGCTAATTTGTTTAATTTAGTTTATTTTTTAGTTTTTATTATTTGAATTTGAGTCGTAAACAAAACACAACCTGAATTAAGTGGTGTCCAAGCACATTCTCTATAGGATAATATCTGCTTTTTACTATAAGTAATGACCTGTATACTTGCAGTTTTTAACGTAAAATAAATAGTTTGTTTTTGCATTCAACAAGTTTTTGGCACCATTTCCAGGGATTGTTTTGTTTAGCATCTTGTTTAGTTTGGGTGACTTTGATTTGAAAGTGTTTGATACTCTTCCTTGCGTATTTACAGGTGCATGAACACAAGGAGCACAAGAAGGTCTAACGAGCTTAGCGAAGAAGAGTTTTTAGACATTACAAAGCATGAAAGAGAGCTAAGAAGAGCTAAACTTCAAGACAGAATATAAAGGAATATGGCATAAAGAGAGGAAGGAGGAGCTGAGAGGACATTGATGGACTTTATGAGGCCAGGTTTCAATCCTCAAGGAGTTGTAAGGCTTACGGTTTAAGCCAATAGCTTTGATATTAAGCTGTCACTCCTCAACATACTTCAGAGTAGTGTGTAGTTTTATGGGTTGTCAAATGAAGATCCCAACGCACATCTTAATAATTTCTTAGAGATCTGTGAAACCTTCAGGTTTAATGGAATGTTTGATGATGCTGTAAGGTTAAGATTGTTTCCTTTTATCTTGAGGGATCGATAAAAGGCATGGTATAACTCATTCAATTTGGGGTAAATCACTACTTAGGAGCAACTAGCCTAAGCTTTCCTGGATTAGTACTTCCTCTTGACTAAGACAACAAGAATCATCAAAGAGATCACAAACTTTCAACAAAGTGATGGGGAGTCGATTTATGAAGCCTAGGAGAGATTTAAAAAATTACAAAGAAGTTGCCCCCACTATGACCTTCCGAGGGAGTTCGTTTGGCAAACATTCTACAATGATATGAATCAAAGCAAAAGGGGAACCATATATGTAGCTGCAAAAGGATCTTTGACGAGGAAAAATATTGATGCAACTTATGCTCTTTTGGAAGAGTTGGCAAGAAATATGTGCATGTGGTAAAATGAAAGGAGTAAATAAGGGTCTAAGGAGCAAAAATGGATGATTCCAATTGACTCGATAATAGCCTTGCAAGCATAAATTACCGCCCTCACCAAGCAGGTGAGCAACATGTAAGGAGCTTCATCCACAGTCAAGGCCATGCAATTACAATATGAGTTATATGGGCAGGACAACTATCACACAGTTGAATGCTTCTTGCTAGGAGTTAATGGTACATAACAAGTAAATTACTTGGGCCAATCGCAAAGAGGTAACGATTCCTACTCTAACACTTACAATCTTGGGTGGAAAAACTAAACAAATTTTTCATGGAATACTAATAATGCAGTTGGCTAAGTGAGAGCAAAAAGACCTCTCAGATTTCAACAAGACCGACTTAGGTCTTTAGAGAGCAAAATGGACAAGTTAATGGACGTATTGGCTTCAAAATTCTCAAGCCAAGAAAAGGGTCAAAGAAGATAAGAAGAGACTCAAAAGAGAATGGAGGCAAAGTTTGACCAGATTGCGAAGAACCACGCTTCATCCTTCCGCAACTTGGAGGTACAGGTAGGTCAACTTTCTAATGCTTTATCTTCTAGGAATGCAGGAAGATTACCAAGCAACATCGAGGCCAATCCAAAGGCACAACTCAAGGCAATCACACATAGGAGTGACAAGCAATTGGAGAAGCCAAGTGTGCAAAAGAATAGCCAATAAATGGAAAAAGGTAAAGAGATAGAAGAAGAGAAGGCAGAAGAGAAAGAAGAAGAGAAGCCATATATGCCACCGCCACCCTACAAGCCTAAGATTCCATATCTATAGAGGGTGAGATAACATCAAGTAGACACTCAATTCTCCAAAATCTTGGAGAAGTTGAAGAAGCTTGAGATTAATTTGTCTTTGGTGCAGAGTGTATGCCCAAGTATGCGAAGTTTCTTAAGACAATTAGTGATGAGCAAGTTGAATTCAATATGACTAAATCTTTGAAGAAGCCGATGGATGGAAGTGCATGTATGAAGATTGATGATGTGGATGATTGTTGGGCCCCGAATTTTTTTATTTTATTTATTCATTGATTTTATTTATTTATTCGTTTACTTTTATTTTTCTTTAATTGTTTTAATATTGTTAGATATAGTTGAGTCTTGAAATTAGCAAGGTTGAAGGGAAATTAGAAATTAGAATTAGAATGAAAGGTTAGGATTAAATCAGAATTAAGTCAGATGGTGTTATAAGGAAGTAGAGACTTATAAGGCAAACTAGGGGCAAAATAGGAAAGTCATTGTAAGTTGAGGGCATTATTGGAAGGAATAGGCATTTGGTGTGTTAAATTAAAAGAAGAAGGAGAAGTTGTCTTAAATGCTACAAATAAGAAGAACAAAACGTAAGCTAAGGAGAATAAAGAAGAGAGAATCGTAGAAAGCTTGGAGAGAAGAGGAAAGAAGAAGGAAAAGAAGAGGAAATCAAGTTTTAAAGGTAAGTTACATCCTTGCTTATGCTAGATTCAAAAAGGGGATAAAATGGAGGTTAAGGTTTGTGTTAGGAATGGAGGAAGAAAAAAGAGAAAGGTGAAATCAAATGGATTTTGGGATTTCTAAGTTATGGTTTTGGTTTCCTAGCCTAGATGAGTTTTAAGTAGGCTAGGTTTAGAGTTAATTTTATCTTTGCTTGATTCTTGAATGTTATGACTTTCTTTGGAATGTATTCATTAAATAGAAATTTGTTTAATTGAAGGGAACCAAGGAAACCTCACTCAAGAGAGAGAGGAAGGGCAATCTTGAGCT
>JAOQMR010000006.1:14405437-14416707 GCA_027563865.1 Erythroxylum pelleterianum | reverse complement strand
CTTAGAAAACAAAAGATGTTATAGTATCATTAAACTTACTATACCATTGTCGAAAGGCTTGTTTAATTCCATATATTTATTTTTTAAGTTTGCACACCATGCGATCTTTTCCTTCTATGGAAAAAGCCTTCTGGTTGATGTAAATAAACTTCCTTTTCAAGATCACCATCCATAAAAGCAATTTTCACATACATTTTATGTAGCTCTAAATCAAACTGAGCCACTAATGTCATAATTATTGTCAGAGTCTTTTTTTTAGATAGATGAAAAGGTTTCTTTATAATCAATACCATCCTTTTGAACATAATATTTGGCAACAAGTCTAGCTCTATATCATTCAGCATTTTCATTTGAGTCACGTTTGGTTTTAAAGACCTATTTGCATCTAATTCGCTTAGATCCTGCTGGCAAATCAATAAAAACCCAAACATTATTTTAAGCTATTGAATTTAACTCATCTTTCATGGCATTAATTCATTTATCAGACTTATCACTTTCTATTGGTTGTGAAAATGAAACTAGATCCTTTTTATTGTTATAATCAGATTTTGAATTTTATAAATAAACCATATATTCATCATGAATAACTAATCTCCTTGTTCTTACAGGTTTATTTAAAGTTATTCCATGTGGATTATGTATTTCAATCGGCCATAAGTTAGTTTCTTAATGAGGTGTTGTCTCATCCAAGCATTGTCCAGGATCATTTTGTTCTTGTTATATTGGGATAATATTTGGTATAAATGTAGATGTTAAAATATTTAAGGATAATGGAACATCCATAATACATTTTTCAACACTCCCACTAATTTCACCATTTTTAATGAACTTGGCATTAGTTATTTCAACAATTCTTAGACTATAGTTTTGACAATAAAACATACACCTTTTAGATATCTCCGAGTAACTGATAAAGGAACCACTCATTGTTCGAGAATGTAATTTTCTTTCATGTGGATTATAAGCTAGTGCTTCTACTAAGCAATGCCAAATATGTAGGTGTCTCATACTAGGTTTCCTTTTCCTCCATAGGTTTTTCGAACTACCTTACTAGGAACCCTATTCAACAAATACATATTAGTTTTAAGTGTATTCTTTCACAAGGTTTTAGGCAATAAGGAATTACTCGTCATACTCTTAACCATATTTATTAATGTCCTTTTATGCCATTTTGCCACATTATTTTATTGAGGTATGTTTGACGCACATATGTCATATTTCTCAATAAACTTTGCAAATTATCCTAGATATTATCCTAATATATCATTTTTTTTCATAACATTCACCATCTCTATAAGATTTTACAATTTTAACCCTTTTATCTAATTGCATTTCAACCTCCTTTACAAACACTTCAAGAGCGTTTACAGCTTAAGATCTTTTATTAAGAAAATAGACATATCCTTAATGTGAAAAATCATTTATAAAGGTGATAAAATACTTTTCTCCAAAAAAGGATGGAGAGCCCAAAGGTCTACATATATTAGTGTATATAATCTCAAGGAGCTAAGTACTTATGTCTCCTTTCTTATTATTTTTGGTTTACTTTCCCTTAATGCAATCCACACATATATCGTGATCAATAAAATCTAAATCCGAAATAATTTCACTCTTTACCAATCTTTCTAATTTTTCTTTAGATATATGACGTGAACATTTATGCCACAAGTAAGTTAGATTTTCTTTCACTACGCTACGTTTAGTTCCAATGGTATAATAAATAGAAAATTAGGATTCAGAAAAATTGACATCACTTTTCAATTCATATAAACCATTAAGAATAACTCCACATCTAATAATGAAATTATGTTTAAGTAAACTAAAATAACCATCACCAAACTTAAAAGTAAATCCACTTTCATTATGAAACATAAATTAAGTTTTAGAAATTGAAGACATGTAGAGAGTTTGTACTAGATCTAAGTTATAACTAGTATCCAACATTAGACGATAAGTCCCTGCGCCTTCAATTAGGACCTTTTTACAATTTTCTATTAACAAAAAGTTCTCAGTTAGGTTTATGATTTAGATTGTAAGGAATTCCTGCATCAAATTGGAAATATGAGTAGTAACCCCAAAATTAAGTCATCAAGTATTAGAAGGAACTTCAGTTAAGTTTAGTTAGGAACATACAAAAATGTTTGATATGCCTTTCTTTTCAAACCAAACCTTATGTTTACAATCTTTTTAATACTATAATAGACCGTTTCTATACTGAAGGATTTAACTGTTAGATCGAGTCATATCATATGAGCATCTCATTTGCATGCATCATATTTGTATACACACTTGAATCATGATTTAGAGACATTGTAAAGATAGTATATGCACTCAATTGACATATCCTGAGATATGAAAGGTTTTAATTGATTATGATGTACTTATGTGTTGATTATATCTTGAATTTTTTATGGATTATAATTAGTAATTTGGAATTTATTGCTGCAATTTAGTAATTGATGAAGTGATATGTGCATCTAGTCTAGGAAAAATGTTAAACAACAAGATAAATTGGTATGTGGGAATTTAGGTTGATTTGGGCTATGAAATGGTGACTTGTGGCATTGAGAATAAGTGACAAATGGTTTAGTTAATTGAGAGACAAATGGCTTGAATAGACAAGTGACAAATGGTGGTTTAATTGGGTAACAAATGGCTTAGGAAACTATGTGACAAATGGAACAAACATTAAGTGACAATTGGTAGCATGAGAAGAAGACACATAGCATAGCTCTCTATTTGACAAGTGTCTTACCATGTGTTCCACCTCTCCTCCACACATTTGCATCCCACGATCTCCACATTTGAAAGATCATCTTCTTTCTAGTCTTTGGTTACATGCTTCCTTCTTCTTCTTCTTCTCACCATCGACACACTTACACAATCTCCATAACCTCGAATTTTGCCAAAATTCTTCAGTCTTCGTCTTATGATTGAAACCCTTTTATTTCCATCTTGTTCTGTCAATATTCTTCAGTCTTCATCTTATGATTGAAACCCTTTTATTTCCATCTTGTTCGTAGTGTATTCTTGAATGCTTGGAAGGCTTAGTTAGCTTGTTAATGAGGAGACCTTGAGTTGAACAAGTGATTTATTGATCTGTTATGACATATGTTAGCATAACATTTATGATTATTAATTATAGATGAACTTGGTTATGGTATTGATGATGAAGTTATGCTGGAATTTGATGAATGAATTGATTTTGTTTTGATGTATGAAACTGTAGGTTAGAGGCTGTTTAATGGATGATTTTAGGTTGGGATTTGAAGTATAATGGAGGTGAATTTATACGAAAGAAAGTTGTTAGTGTAGTGTACTTGAAATGGGAAAAAAAACTAGGACTACATGTATGATAATGAATGATATTTTCTGTTTTGATTTTTTGATGCATAAAAGATAAATTGTTTATGAGCTGCTAATTAAATGATTTTGAATTGGAGTTAGAGATGAATTGAAGAGGAATTGAAGTATCTTTAAGGTATAATTGAGGTATAATTGATGGACTATCATGAAGGTGTTGAAATATAGAAGAAAAGTTGAAGGAAATGGATGGTGAACTTTCTGTTCACCCATCTCACGATCATGGAAGCTGCATAAGCTCCTTCCCACAATCGTGGGAAATGTAGTGAAGTAAGAAAACTTTCTGTTTTATCTTTCCACGATCATGGAACGATATCCCCATGATCGTGGGAAATGCTATAAAACAGAAATATACCTTGGTGTGTGTGTGTGTGTGTGTGTGTGTGTGTGTGTGTGTGTGTGTGTGTGTGTGTGTGTGTGTGTGTATGTTTTGTGTGATTATTGAACCAACTAAGGATAAGTTACTTTACCTTGGTGTATTGGATTTGATTGAGGTTTGAAATGAACCTAGATTATTGTTGGATTAATTGATTAAGGATTTGAAAAGTTTAGGATGTTAATTGAGGTTATAACTTAAGGAATGGATTATTTGAGACCAATGTATCTAAATCTGAAATTTGCAAATTGTTAAAGGAATGAAGTGTTCTTATGGATGCAAATGTGATCCAAAGGATGTAAGAACTATGAATTAGGTAAGAATGAATGAGAATTGGGAAATTATGTGAATATATAATGCTTGAAAAGATTGGTGAATGAATGATTGATGAATCTAGAATAATCAAGTTTACATAAGGCATAAATCTAATTGCCAATAAGTTATGTACAAGATATAATGAATGAATGATCAAGACTTATGATTAAGGATTCATACTCGAGAAAGTCAATTGAGCATACATTGAACATGATACATATAAACATGTGTATGATTGAATGATCATATGATTGATCAATTTAGTAATATGTGAATTATGAGTGGATTGCATGACAACAATAGCACAAATTGACCGACCGCATCCAGACATTGTCGGATCGTCAAGACAATAGCTATTTTGAAGCATACTATGAATCAACTTAGATGTGTAAATTCAATTATATGTGTTTCTGTTTGAATCGTATGTGTAGTGAGCTAACCTAAATGTTTTCTCACTATGTTTAAATTGCTTTGATTAACTTTCAAATATTGAACTGTGATTGATATGATTGTGATATTGATAATTCCGGACATTGATGGTCCGAGGAGTTTGATATTCGGGATTGTATTGGAAGTGCTTTTGAAATGTATGTGAATATGTAAATTGTGTACTCAACTAAATGTTGAATGCCGGACTCAGATCTGATGAATAAGATAAATGATTGTGCACACTGAATGAAAGTTATTGATAGCATAATGTGTGAATTAATGCATTCCATCACATACATGGGCGTGATCAGATAAAGGAGTTGTGACCGGAGTGATTAATACAAAAAAAGCTTAAAGCTCATAAATGTGCACAAAGAGCCACATGCTCAATGATTAATGAGCCCGGTATCCACAACGGGTATAGGATAGTATCTGAAATGAGCCCAATATCTACAATGAGTATAGGACAATATCAAAAATGAGTCCGGTATCTACAACAGATACGAGACAGTTAAATAGGCACTCAGTTACAATAAAATTAAAATAAAAATGGAGTCAATTATGCATTTGTATATATATTATTACATGTATCATCAGTGGCGAAGCCAGGAATTTATTTCAGGGGGGGCAAAATTTTTTTTCATCCAATCCAGCCTGGGCAACGACATTTTTTAGGTGGACAACCTCTATATATATATATATATTCTTTAATAAATTTTTTTTTTGGGAATTTGAGGGTGGGCATTTGCCCACCCTCCCTTGCAAGTAGCTTCGCTACTGTGTATCATGTGAATGATTACAAAGAATGACTAAATTAAGTTGATATAATGATATACAATGTTTGTGTTCATGTGGATGATATGAATGAATGGATTATTCTAATATAATTATATGAAATTTTTGTATTCATAATGGATTTGTTGAAATATGATGTATACTGTGATCAGGTACTAAATTCTGAATGATGTGATTAATGAAAATTGATTTTGGATAATGAGATACTTTTGAATTTGCATATATACTTGTGATATTTGTGTTCTGACTTAAGTGAGCACATCGATTATGGTTCACTCATTGAGTTCGCAAACTCATCAAAATTGCAACGTTGATTTTCAGATACTGACGAGACCTAACTCTAAAACAATCTAGTAATAGTCTAGTATTGTCAATTTTGGAAACAAGGATGGCTCAAAGGTCTGGTCAGCTGATACTGAAGAGTCTAGTTAGAATATGTTGGTCCAGCCTCCATTTCATGTCGTACATATTGTATAGAGTTGTGAGCTCTCACATGTTGTGTATTGTATATATACGTGAGACATGAGTGTAATAACACAATGAATGTTTATGTTTAAGAATGAAATGGGAAGAATCGGTCTTTGAAACATTTGTGTTATATATGATGCCTTGAATGTGATAATGAGATTGCTCTAATATGTCATTCTCATAGGGTATGTTCTCATATGTCCTCTGGATGTTCGAGTATATACTCTATGGTAGTAGTGTATTACAAATACTATCCTTGTTTCTTATGAAATGACACTTATCTGTCTTTTATTTCTTCTTGTCGACATTAGTAGTAACTTATGTAGCTTTAACAAGCATTTTCTTCTTAAATTTCTTAGCCTTTAGCTTGTGAATATTTCTAGCTCTTTGACCCATAAGGTTAATTGAATAAACTCCTTGATTCATTAGCATTGTTTCCTCATGAATGAGCATATAGGATAATTAACATTCCACTTATCCTTTATAGTATTGTAAATAATTTGAAAAGGTCCACACTCATGAAGTAACGAGTTCATGATGAATTACATTAAGAAGAATTCATTAATTGTTATAACCAGGGTCTTTAATTTTGTTGCAATATTCATCATCTATAGGATATGTAATTACATGTCTTGTGACCTATCAAACTTCATGGTCGTGAGTTCAACTATTAGTGTACTCGTAAGAGATTTGTTCGCAAAACATAAACGTTCTTCCACAAATTCAAAGCATTCTTTAGCAATTTTAGTTATGGAATAATGGTCTTAATATTGTTGGCAATAATCATTCACATGAAATTAAGACATAATTTGTTAAACATTTTCTATGCTTTATAGTTTGTCTTCTTAATCTTACTACTAGTATCCATAATGTCAATAAAATTTTCTTCCCATGATGCTAAAGCAAGACCCAAAATACCTAGATAGAAATTGACTTATACTCATCATAGAGAAGTTCAAACCATTAAACACGATAACAAAAAAAGCATGCAGATAAAGAGAGATAATTGCAAAATACATAAATACTCAATAAATTATCATATTCAAATAATTAAACATTTAAAATATACTATAGTTTTTCTTTAGGCTAACTCAATAATATATTATCATAAATTTAATCAACTTTATCAAGTAATGAAATAAAAACTAATCAAATGCAATCAATATCTTTGGATATATATAACATATTTGACAAGCGAATATTGATTTTCCTTTATTATGTTTACTAGTAATAGAGTATTAAAATTCTATCAACTAATAAATGTCATTTATTTATATAATTAATTCAATAATAAGCATTAATATTTTATGAATAAATGACTATTTATACATAAAAACATCACTTAATTAGTTTGGTTATTTTGGTGACTAACAAACTTTTGATATATAATGTCATGTATAAATTTAACACACATCACATAATTTTAAAATTTCAATAATAATATATGTAAAGCTAATATGAGATTAATAATAAAATTAATAAAATATAAAATATGAGAATAAAATAAAATACACAACATTTAGTGATGGGATGAAAACAGTGTACATGAATACTTTGCATCAATATTTATTGGGATTCCAACCAATTCCCTCTGTGATTATGCGTCCTTAGGTTAGAATACTCGCCTAAAGTTCTGATGTGAACTAATGCAAGTCACTCCATAATGGACAAACATGTTGTGTTTTGACAAATTGCTATTACTATTTTAACAAATTGCAGTTATAGAATAAGCAGTACGCGTCGACCACATTCTTCTTTTCATTTGTCCTTTTAAAACTATTAAAGCGGTAAATAGAATCCTACTCCACTTATAATCCTAAAGAAAATAGTTACAAGATGATTTGATTATGAATAAGATATAGGGCAAAACACTTTGACTTTCATCTACGTATGGCTAACTTAAATAATTTTGATCAAAGTATTTGTCAAACAAATGTCCAAATATTAGCAATCATTATCAATCATTCATAATAAAATAGATGGAGAAAATATTTATTCAAATCGTGAGCTTTGTTACCACACATAAAAATATGTTTTTATAATATAAATTCGATGTTGTCATTTATAACTTTAAAATTTTGAATAAATAATTGTTACAAATAATAGGATATAATATTATGTACCTAATGGGAAAGATGTTATTATTGTAGAAATATCAAGAAGCTTCATGTGTTATTAGTTAAAATTAGTTTCTTTTTTTTAACTCTCTTTTTGTTACAAAGAGTTTGATGTAAAACTTTTGTAATCTTAATTAATAGCTGAGATTTATCAAGTGGCTAAAATAAATAGTTGAGATTTATTTACTATTAAATAGAAAATATGGATCAAATAGTACTCTTTAATAATATATATATATATATATATATATATTATGGCAGCAAATTCTTGTGATTGAGAAGTCTGGGCGTATTCATACTAGTGACAGGGATAATGTACAATTGGATGAAAGTCTAATAGTATTTAGCAAAATCCAATTTTCAGGTTTTCATCTAAAGGTGGCATCTTTAGGGGTCGTTTGGTTCCACTTTTTTTTGTTATGGTTTTTGGTTTTTATTTTCTATTTTCTAGTTTTTGGCTTCTTTTTTTTTAAAAAAACAAAAACATTTTTTCAAGATTTGGTAATACAAAAACTAAAAACAAAAAATTGTTTGGTCGAAATTTGTAATAAAAAACTAAAAACAAAAAATGTTTAGTTTTATCATCTTGTTTTTATTTTTGTAATTATACTCTTATGTTGATAATTTTAATATAATAAATTATATTTTAAAATTAATTAATTATCATTATAGCTAAATTTAAAATATATGCAAATTAAATATAATTAAAAATTACAAAGTAATTGTATATAATAAAATTCTATAAATTAGAAAATTATATTAAGTCATTCTAATCAATAAAAGATATTCATCATATTATAATTCTTGAAAACATAATAGTACTATTATTTACAAAAAGAAACATAAATTAATTAAAAATAATATAATCACTTTACATTTTTCTAGCAATTTCATCTCGCTTTCAAGATATACCTCGAAGTTGTGCTGGAGTGATATTATATACTCCACTTAAGAACTTGCATCTTCATTTTCACTTTCTCTAGTTTGTTCTTCATTTTCAACACAACTGTTAAATAATTCATCGCTTTGTTCATACATTCTAATATAATTGTGTATAACACAACAAGCAATAATAATGTAATTTTGTATCTTCATATCATAACTCGACATATTTTTAAGTATAGGGAATCTTACTTTTAGAATGCCAAAACATCTTTTAATAACATTTTTTAATAAAGAATGCCTGTAGTAAAACAATTCCTATTAACTTTAAGATCTTCCTCTACTTTAATAATCTCGCAAATAATATCTTTCGAGCCAAACGTTTGGTTAGAATGGTATTACAACTTGTTCTTGTGGACATCGTCATGCTAAGCTCTTCATTCATGCTTATATGAATGCTATCACAACTTGTTCTTGTGGTCATCACCATGCCAAGCTCTTCATTCATGCTTATATTTCTCTATTCTTAATCTTATAACAACTAGTTATGCACTTTTCAATTATCTCATCGGAAAAGGATTGAATTCACAATTACTTATGATATGCTGGGGTTGCTTTTTTATTATGGTTTTTTGTCTTATTTACTATCTTTTATATGTTTCAAACTTGCCAAGATTTAGACGTTGCCTTTAGAGAAAAACAAAGACAATGTTGGCTTAGAAGCAAGCAGAAGAAGCAATAATGTCTAACTTTAGTACTGAACCTAACCATGATGGTAAAGAAGAAGAAGACAGACAAGAAGAGCACTACATGTTTAGTGTCAAGAGCCTTCTCTAGCATGGTGGCTGTCTGGGAAGCATGGTTCGTTTATGTTTCCAATCAAGTGTGTATAACCAAAAAGAATCCATTTTAGAAAATACTTTTTTGACAGGGAAACACTTCACATAATCCACTCGTCTACTCACAACCATCTTCTTTCCTAATCGGCATTCATTATTTGATAAACATGGATAATCATCGCCATAGTTGGACTTGAGAGTTTGATGATCATGGCAACTCAAGCAAGATTCTTCACTCCTACCGTAAGCACTTCTAAATCCAGCAAACATCATCATTCCTCATATGCTCCTGGCTATAATTTTACTGCTCACTTTTAGTAATTTTATTAATAATGGAACTATAGTGCAAAGAAACCTTGCCTCTGCTACTCTATACCTGTTGTTGCTTTATTCCTTAAATATAAAAACCATTTCTTGTACTCCAAACTCTGAAGGCATCATCTTCCAACCATTCCCAACACAATATCCCCATATGTTACAGTGAAATACCTTTTTCATGTCTCATCCCTTTCTTCAAATATGGACATGTAATTTATTGTGAGAGAGAGAACTAAGAAAAAGAGTAAACAAAGGCTCGTAATCCATGAAAAGGTGATAGGAACTTAAATGTCATCAAAGCAGAAGTTTATGCGCAAAGCAGAGAACCCTGTTCTCTTCCAAAACTATCCTTGTACATTATTTCCTTTTCTTTTTGTTCCTTATGGTTTAGTTTTCTATCCAATGCATAGAAGCAAAGCATCTCCTCTTCCAATCTTGCTCTCAATACTAACTTTCTCTATCTAAATTTTATCTGCTTACTATCAACAAGATAAGAAAGACAAGAAGGGACTCTATGGCGAAAGAAAATAGTAGTTCATGAATTCACAAATTAGTTTTAATTATGCTACAGTAACAGTTGCATGTTACTGTAGCATAACGATCTTGCTTTCTTTCACTTCTCTTGCATGAAGACGATGATTGGAAGAGAAGGTGATGGACATGTAGTTTATGTAGCTTTCAACGCAAATAATAGCAATAGCAAATCAAGTAATAAGCCCTTAGAAAACACACATAAGCAATAGATACGAAACAAACTTGGCGAAATCGCAGATGGTAGAAGATGCAAAAGATGGCATAGAGCGAGAGAAACCTGATTTTGTGGACAAAAAAAACTTGTTTTCAAAATACACAAAAAACCTTATTTTTACGTTTCCATAAAATTGTTGCCTTTTTTTAAAAATGAAAATTGAAAACATGTTTAACCAAACATGTTTTCAGCCTCTATTTCTAATTTTACGACAAAATTGCTGTAGCGACCCTTGTGTTATACGAAAGTAGCTAATTAAACCTTGAGATATAAAATGTTACTCTATTAACTTTATGTTTTCAATTTTGCTGCAAAAAAAACCCTTAGCCGTGTGTTGTTCTTCCACACGCGCTGACTGCGAATTTTATAACCTATTTGCCTGTGAAATGACCATAATACCCTTAATTCTTCTTTTATACATACATAAATAGAGAGATAGCGTAAAGACATATTCCACATATGTCTCCCTGGTCAATTTGGCGTGTTTTTATTAATGTTTTAAATTTTTAATTTAATAAATTACTTGTATATATTTATATTTTTTATTTTTAAATTTAATAAAAATATGTTTATTTAAGCCTTTTATTTCTGACTTTAATTTTAGTTTGTTGTAACTTTTA
>JAOQMR010000006.1:14366376-14378623 GCA_027563865.1 Erythroxylum pelleterianum | reverse complement strand
GATGCCATGTTATGTGAATGAATAATCATATGTTCTGAATGAGTATTATGATATATGTGATGTTTGTATGTAATCCGGTGAAATCATCAATGATGGTTCACTCATTGAGTTTGTAAAACTCATCAAAATTTGCAAAGTGGCTTTTTAGGTTCAGAGGAGTTATCCAATTGGCTCAGTTGGAGTTCAGTCACTAAGGTCTAATATGGATTAGGGGTCGGGATCAGTTTGTGCCTGCATACGTCTTCAGTGATTTTAATTTTGAATTATGTTCAAAATTGTACAAAGTGTTTGTAAATGTTTTGGTAAACAAATGACCTTATGGTTTCAAGTGTTTTGTATTTAAAATGGGCCCAAGTTATTGTTAAGGGCTAATGTTTGTCATGATTGAAACTTGTGAATGGAAATGTTTTTAAATGACATGGGCTAATTTGATTAGTGATTTTCCACTTATGTGTACATTGTTTTTAAAGAAACAAAAGTTTTGTAATGAATTTTGACTGATTGTTCGTTCTAGCATGCCACTCTTGTGGGATACATACTCAGATATCATCATAGATGTCGGGTATGTGTCTTGCGAGAGTGGGGTGCTACATTTTGGTATCAGAGCCCAGATTTAGTATCTTACATGGGCAATTTTCGACATATGTGTTAAGTTATGTGCATTTCAGTCATGTCATAGCAGGTAGTAGCAACTGATCCCTAGTCTGAGTTGCATTTATATGAATCACATACATGAGTATTTGTTAAGTGTTTGAATTACTGGAAGTAGTGGGAAGAAAGATGATCTGTCTGAATGTGAGAAAATGAAAGTTTGTGGATATTTAGAAGTGGGAAATGGTATACAGTTAGATATGATAAATAATGATGTAATGTATTTGTATTGGTGGATGTATTATGGAATACGATATCGATATTGTACTATGCTAAGATATCCCTGAATGTGATATAGATATGAATACATTGTCATGGACTGATTAGGGAAAGAAATGATATAAAGATGAATGGCGAGATTTAACGTGTACAAGCCAAGTTGATAGAAAATAAAATTTTCTATGACTTTGAGGGGTGAAACTTGGACTTGAAATGATTGTTGGATAAATGTGATATGAGTTATGATTCACTATAAGAATATGCTAGTGGAATTGAGATCGGAATTTCAGGATGACTATGCATCTATAATTCTGAATTGATTGTGAACATATGTAAGTATGATGATATATTAGTAATTGGAAGAAGGGATAAAGATAGTGAGATTTGTAAAAGTCATCACAGTTAAGTTAAATTGTTATGTTGTGAGCACATATTTAAGAATGAGATCACTATGAAAAGTGTGAGAATCAAGCACATAAGAAGTCATTTATAAGATATGAATAATTGTTAGTCGTAGTTCCCATAACTCAAGGTCTACGATGAATTAGAGTAATGCATGAAAATGCTTATAGTGATTGGTCAAGGATTGTTTGAAAGTGTTAAAGATGTTATTGTGTGTGATGGATTCGAGGAAAAAGAAGAAAAGTGTTTTCCTAAATCAAATGAGATTAAGATATTCTGAGCATAAGTTATTAATTATTGCATTGTCTTAAATACATATATAGATGAGATGTAATGATTATGAATAGTTAAAATTGACCTTTTAGGGTACTAAGAATGTCTGATAAGCAATGATGATAATAGTTAATTGATAAGGATTAAATGAAATATAGTTGATGGTAGCAAGAAATCTTCTGTGACAGAAGTTCACCAAATAAAGTTAAGTTGACCAAATGGTTTACTTTTAAGAATGAATGAAAACGGAATAAATTGAAAGAGGAATACTGGAGCTCTATTCCTGATGAAGACTTAAGCATAAGATGTAAAATATGCTACAGAGAGAGTGTATGTATTTTGTTTGAGGTAAAGTATCCAACTATGTGATTGGATTCTGGAATTTGAGGTGATGCTATTGCTGATGTGAGGAGAACTTAGGCCCACATTACATTATATGAAAGTATGTTTTGGGAATACAAATTGATTAATGAGTGTGTTGCCCACACAGGAAGTTAAGTTTGTGAATGTATTGAAACAAGTGGAGAAATTAGTAAGAATGGTTTGACATTGCGTCAATGTGAAATTAGAGGAAATCATATGAATGGAAGAATCACTCGAGTAAATGAGTCACTTGAGAAACTAACAAAATATGAAATAATATTACGTCATTGAGGAATTAAGTGCGTAAGGAATTACGAGAACTAATCATGGGTATATAGAGTTTTGGAAATAATTGTTAAGGTTAACAATACCCCTGAAAGTACCAGGGTACTGAAGAATAAAGTTATCCAATTTTGTTTGGATCAATTAGTGGCTATGATCATAGATGATATCTTGAATGTATTCGAAGCGTTGAAAAGAATATTTTGATTTCTTAAGAAAATCTGTGGTTTCGAATGTATACGAAATTCTGTCTGTGCATTAAAGTGAAAACTATGCGTAGCATATCTTGTTATTTGATACATATCATTTAATGCATGTTCTGATGAAGGTGTTGTGATCAAAGTAGCTAGTTTAAAAGAGCTTTAAGCTCAGAATTCTGCACGTAGAGCTTTGCTCCGTGATTTCTGTTTCTGACTGAGCCTAATGGCCAATACATGTATCTATATCTGAAATTCACTCGATCACAACAAATAGTATTGAATTTGGAAATTTTGTAATATGCAATAATGTTTCACATCAGAAATTAAGATGCACTTTGTTACAGCATACCACACTGATTTTGTATGCATAGAGACAATTAGTCTCATGAGTTAAATGTTGGTTACATGATGTGAAATTTGTTGAAATAGCCATTGCTCTAAGAGCTTGGAGACACTATTAGTGTAGCGAAACATTTTGGATTTTATATTCAGATAAATAAAGTTGGAGGTACTTAGTGAGTTTGAAAGAATTTTGTATGATACTGAGACAATGGATAGAAGTATTGAAGGACTATGATTGTACAAATAAGTACTATCTTGGTAAAACTAGTGTACATATTTGTTGCTTGACCAGAAAATTCGATAAAGGACTAGCACAATTCAGACATAGTGGATTATACAAATCTAGTGCAATGAAGAGCATAGAATTTTGAGTTGACTTTTGGGCAAATCAAAGTTCTATTAGCAAATGAATGTAAAATCAGTTTCGTATGGACAGATTGGCAAAGCCCAAATAAAGGATTTAGAGTTGATGAATCTTATTGAGGAAATTGAAAGTTGGTAATGAATCTGAATTTTGAGTTCGAATGGGGAAAAGAGTATCGTGTGATTGTAATATGATATTTGTCTGCATAATAAAGATGATTGAGTAAAAGATGGTCAGAGATAGCATAAATAATAGCCTATGCTATACATCCTGGTAGGAATATGATGAAATAATGTCGATGGCTATAGATGCAAAAATAAGTGATCACTAGTAATTGCTGCCAACAGTCTTAACTGTTGAAGATATGCTTAAAGTTTATATGTTGGAGTTCATAGAAATATGAGATGAACATTTAGTTTTAATTGATTGAAGCTCAACAATCAATATCACAGTGATGTCATTCGAAGCTTATATAAGATGTTATACGACAGAAAGAGTCGACCACCTTATATTTAGATGAGTGAAATTGATGTGTACTAGAAATTAAGTGACTCAAGAAAAACGAATGAATTAGGTGGATCAACACCGAAGATTGGAACAAAGTGAGCTAGACACATGAGTTAAGTGTATTAACACGAAAGAGATATGAAAGATCAAGCAAAAGATGAATTGTTTTTGACAGTATCACCTTGTTAAGGTGTGCTCAGGTTAGGAAAAGGGTGAATTAAGCCCGACATAAAATTGTCCCTATGAAAATTTTGTAAGAGAAGGAGTGTCAACATGAGCTTGTAACACCAACAAAGAGGCCTTATATACGTTAAGTTTGATATGTGAGTGTGATAAGAAATAGTGATATGATCTAATCCAGATGTAATGTGGAACTAAAAGTGAAAATTTTGAATTATCTGAAATATATTGAGAAGACAGACAAGATTGTGTGATATCTGAATAAGTAACTAGAAAATCGATTGATTCCAATGACTTTAGTCAAGTAAAAGAAATTATTCGAGTGATAGTGCCAAATGGGAAATCCTAGAGCATATGATGAAAACATACCCCTACCTATTTGATCAGTCAGATAAGAATTTCGAGGATAAAATTTATGTTAGGAGGGGAGAGTTGTAACATCCTGTTACCCATGTGAGGGCTAAAATTGTGAATTATAAGAATTTATGAGAAATTAGGAAAATGCACATCTTGCATGAATTAATTGTGACATGCACATTTTTGCACATTAATATGCTTGTACATGCATTCATGACATTTTTCGGATATAATTGAGTTATTAATGCGATTAAAATGTGATTTCGCAATTTTAGCAATATTCCAGATATTTCAAAATTTTTGGTGAATTTTATAAAAAAAATATTTATTTTGGACCAATCCTATAGTGACATGTGGACCAATTATTGTGTGACAAATGGCTTGAACATGTTGAAGTCATGTGGTAGGCTGCTTGATGGACAAATGGCTCACATGCATAGAGCCAGAGCCATGTGTCAAATTGTCATTAACCCCCGTAGGCACATGTTTAGGTAAGCAAGTTTCGGCAGATTGCATGTTTTCCTTTGAGTGTTCTTCTTCCTCACCGAAGATACTAAATTGATTATGTTGAGGAGTTGGTTTTTGAATCTTACATCAAAGTAAGGATTTCATTACTTAGAGAGTGCTAATCGGTTATCCTTGGTTTTCTTCATCCACCGTGAACTTCATTGCTGGAGTTGGAGCTGAACCAAGTAAGTGTTGATTTCTGTCTTCCACGGTACATGCATGGATATTTGAGTGTTAATAGAGATGAATGGGATAAGTCTGTTGATGCTTGAGTGGTTGAAAACGAAGTTGTGCATGAGAGGTGTAAGATGGATAGCTTCGGTGGTATTTAGAATGGGTTAAATGAGGTCAAAGCAGTAGAGTTTCGGTAAATGCATGTGCTAAATGACTTAGAAGAGGAGTTGAATTTGTGAATGTGGGAAAAATGCAGAGAAAAAAAATAGAATTTGCATGTATGAGAATCGGATTTTTTGTGTTTAAGTGTAAATCCGGATTTTTGAGTTGCATGTGAGTTGATGAGCTAAAAATGAGTTAAAAGAATGGTTTTAAGTGTTATTTGAGTTAATTGAGGTGAGATTAAACTTGAGGAATGCAGAAAAATGAGAAAAGCAAAATGGGGAAAACGAGTTTCAGAACCAGACGTCGCGGCCTCCATTTTTGTTCTCGCCGGGACTCGTTCCTTTTTGTACGTCGCGACGTCTGACTCACCTTTGAGCTTGTCGCGACTCATTTCTCTTTGTATGTCTTGACGTGTGACTCACCCCTTGAGCTCGTCGCGACGATCATTGCACAAAATCCCGAAAAAACTGATTTTTAGGCTGTAAGTCGCAACTTCATCTTTTCTCCACGTCGCGGCGAGCACCTTCCTTTGACAACTCAAACATGCTTTCATATTTTGACCATAAATTTTTCAGTAGATGTCCAAATGAGGTGATTTTTGATGCATTTGAAACTAGAGACATAGGGCTACAACCTTTATGAAGAAATGGAGTTTTAATTCTGTCTCTAAGAGTTTCAATATTTGCTGGGAAGTTGAGGTAAGAATTCTGCTAGAACTTATGAATTGTCTAAAATATTTTGAGGATATCTCTTGGTATACTAATCCAAATTAGATGGTTTTGGTGTCATTAGAAAGATAAGAAATGGGAGAACAACTTTGCAGAAGGAAGCTTTGTATAATTTGATCATTTACCTTATCAGATTTAGCATGGAAAGTTGATCCGTATGTGTATTAAAGAAAATTTCTGATGGGGTCAATGAAGTTATGAGATTGTTTTGCATTGTTTTGTTCAATCCAATCGTAAATATACATGGTATTAATGAGGGCTTTGATATCTGAATGGTTTTTGATAAGAACCGCAATGTTGTACCCTGGAATTTGGCATTGAACATGCATTGTGCATACATTCTCTATATTGATGTGCATAAAAGAACCACATATGTATTTGTGCAAAAATGTGATAATTGTGAATGTGCTTTGTATATTTTAGAGGAGCATATTAGACGCCAGTCGGACATTGCCGGACCATCCAGGCAATAGCTTGTTGGAACGTATTGTGAGTCAACCTAGATGATTTCCTAGGATTGATTTGATTTATTTTGTTAGCTTCCAATATTATCAAATTGTTTGCGATTTGTCTATGGATTCCAGAATTTAATTGTCCGGGGAGATCAATATTCGGGAATGTATTGGAAGTGTTTTGATTGTGACTTTAATTGCTATGAAATTCTGAATGTTATGTGAATTCTCAATGAAAGTTGAATGCCGGACTTAGGTCCGATGATTATGAGTTTTCTTTGAGCATCATATGTGATTGCCATATATGCCATCTTCAGTTTTGATGCATTGAAAGTGTTCGAATTGATGTGAAATCCCTTATGATATGTGAATTCTTAACGTATGTTGAATGCCGGACTTAGGTCCGATGATTATGAGTTTTGTTTGAGCATCATATGTGATTGTATGATATGGCATAATCAGTATTTAATGGATTTCATAACATACATGCTCAGATAAAGGCGTTGTGACTTAAGTAACCAGTATGAAGCGCTTCCACGTAGAGCTTTGCTCCGTGATATATGTGTGTGCACGTAGAGCTATGCTCCGTGATTCTGTTCTGACTGAGCCCTATGGGCCAGTATTTGTATAAGTATGTGATAGGCACTCAGTCACAACAATAAGAACGAATGTGAGTCTCATGCATATAATTCATTTAAGATTGAAATTCTTTGAATTATTTGCGAAGCTGAAGTGAGTGATAAATTGATATGAACCGTTGCTATACTTGGCTACGTGAATTGTATGATCACATGAGATGCCATGTTATGTGAATGAATAATCATATGTTCTGAATGAGTATTATGATATATGTGATGTTTGTATGTAATCCGATGAAATCATCAATGATGGTTCACTCATTGAGTTTGTAAAACTCATCAAAATTTGCAATGTGGCTTTTCAGGTTCAGAGGAGTTATCCAATTGGCTCAGTTGGAGTTCAGCCACTGAGGTCTAATATGGATTAGGGGTCGGGATCAGTTTGCGCCTGCATACGTCTTCAGTGATTTTAATTTTAAATTATGTTCAAAATTCCACAAAGTGTTTGTAAATGTTTTGGGAAACAAATGACCTTATGGTTTCACGTGTTTTGTATTTGAAATGGGCCCAAGTTATTGTTACGGGCTACTATTTGTCATGATTGAAACTTGTGAATGGAAATGTTTTTAAATGACATGGGATAATTTGATTAGTGATTTTCCTCTTATGTGTATGTTGTTTTTAAAGAAACAAAAGTTTTGTAATGAATTTTGACTGATTGATCGTTTCTAGCATGTCACTCTTGCGGGGTACATATTTGGATATCACCATAGATATCGGGTATGTGTCTTGGGAGAGTGGGGTGCTACATTTCTTGTTTGCTTTATCTGCTTAACTTCTTCTATTATATAGTGACATTGTTAACTTCTTCTATTATATAGTGACATTGTAATTGGTTAAGTCTTTTGTATTAATTTTTGTTGTTTACATTGAAGCTATTATTTTAAATGTCATTCACAAAAGGAAGAAATTAAGGTTCCAATTTTTATCTTTATAAAATTGTTGGTGAAATTACCTTTACCAATTTCCTTTATAACACCTATTGTTCTTTCTAATTTGTCAACATATAAATTATATCATTTACATTAGTGTATAATGTAATTGAACACATTATATTCATCATTTGATATGTTGGATGTTGTTATGGTACTAACTATTTAGTACAAAAATTAATTACATTGTATGAGGTTAACTACTAATTTTGTATTAATTTTTGTTGTTTACATTGAAGCTATTATTTTAAATGTCATTCGCAAAGGAAAGAAATTAAGATTCCAATTTTTATCTTTTTAAAATTGTCGGTGAAATTACGTTTACCAATTTCCTCTACAACACCTATTGTTCTTTCTAATTTGTCAACATATAAATTATATCATTTATCCTTTTAGTCTAATTTCCAAAATGAGTTGTTATTCAAAATATGGAAAGAATGAAGTTCCAGATATATCATAGTATCAAGTTCTCATTATTATATGGAAATGGAGTAGATAATTTGGCATGCTTAAATGATTTTTAATATAACTCCATATATGCACACACATTTTAAAGATTACTTTAATATTCAAAGGCTAGTGATTATTGATTCATTACATAACAGGATGCTAAATAATTAGTAGACCTAATTTTTGTTGAGAAATAGATACGAGATCAGATCCTAACTGTAGTGTAATAATTAAAAAACTTTTGTGCATTTTGATTTTTCGAAAACCGTGATCATTTTAATTATATAAAATGATTAATACATAAATCATAACGAAGCGTGAATCTTAATTCATACGTTATTTTGAAACTTAATCATATTCTTGTCATGTCTCTTGAACTATTTCTAAAACTGATCCATCTCAACCACCACATTCACACAAGTGTCCAACCTCTAATGATATCTATAGAACAGGTTAAGATTACAAAGAGGGTTAAGAAAAAAAAAACTAGCTTCGTTAGAGTTTAAGCTTATTTATATTAAGTTTTGGACATTTTAGTAATTTAATTGAAATTAATTCTAATAACAATTAAAATTTAATTAGAATTAAAAACAATTTTAATTAAATGCCAATTATTTATTAAATATCTCATATTAATCATAAAGTTTATCAAACTTTACAATTAAGTCCAACTTGATTAAAATATCTTTGCTCTCTTCAAACTATTCTTTATGTGAGACTTATTAGGTTTCCAAATATATTGGCAATAATTTATAATCATAGATTAAGATTGGAACCTAGTAATATATTATAACCACCCAAATATTTAATAATGTCAAATTGGTTTTAACTAACCATTTTATACATTATTTTTCTATATAATTTAATACTTTCATCATACAATATTTTCAATTAGACACAAAGCATAGAATTAATATCTACTCTATTTTGAGTTCAATCATGTTAGTTCTTCGCTATTAGCTATTGATTCGATTAATTGCATTTGTAAACTATTTACAAAACAACATTATATACCTTAGCCAAATATTTCCCGAATTAATACTAATTGAGAACAACAGAACATTCTCCCTAATTACTTTAGGATAATAAATTTTATATTGATGACTTAATTACCTCTATATAGTTCATGCTATATCCAATTATTACCGACTGAACGACCTATGATTAGAATAGGTCATAAGTATTATCAAAACATAGCAATTTATATACATGATAACTTTAGAGACCCAAGTCAAATGATCACTTATATAATCATCACAATGAGAATTTTCATAGATATACAAGTAATGTTCCAAATGGATTTCTCATATCGGGTTAGTTAAGTGAATTTGTTCTCTAACAAGCACCTACACATTGTGAATTTGTTCTCTAACAAGCACCTACACGTTTGTTTAAGAAAAAACAAAGGGTGTGCTAGTCTTTTCACATTCTATTAATGTC
Source organism: Erythroxylum pelleterianum (assembly GCA_027563865.1). Lineage (NCBI taxonomy): Eukaryota > Viridiplantae > Streptophyta > Magnoliopsida > Malpighiales > Erythroxylaceae > Erythroxylum > Erythroxylum pelleterianum. The sequence goes on along the minus strand of JAOQMR010000006.1, from coordinate 14,368,997 downwards.
CACTCTTAATATAACAATGACTAGGAACAATTTAAGAATAATACGTAAATACAATATAATCTCATAATTATAATCTAATCATAATTTCATTTGTAATGTATAATTATCCCATGGACTTTATCATATATATCTAGACATCTACAAGATAAATAATGTCTTTAAATATTTTATTTTTTCACTAAACTATAACTAGTCGATCGATTGTAGGGCATAAACTAATAGTTTTTAGTAAACATAGATTTTGCTTTAGGATTTTCTTCTATGCCTAGCTATCATTTGCGTTAGTCTTGATGTTCCATAAGGTGTCACTTTTTACTATATGAGAGTGAATCTATTTAACCAAAAGAGATTCCTTATAATTAAATAACATTCAAATGTTTTCTAAGAACAAGACTTTATTCTATGTTTTTAATGGACTAATTCTTTTAAAATATGTCCATAAACATCATTTCAATCAATACTGCTTTTTGTACGAGTGTATGAACCATCTTTTAAAGGAAGTTTATAATTTTTTTTGCTGAATTAATTTTATGCCTTTAGAAAGTAAAAGGAAATGAGATAACTTATAGATATGAATTTTACTTAAGACAAACTTGATAAGTTGTATTATGACAACATAAAAAGTGTCTTATTAATTTGATTTGAGATCTAAACCAACTACGAATTCTTGAACTATAAAGAGAACCACCAACCACCTTGAAAAGTAAGGAGCCTTACTTAAAGGACCAAACCTGGAGCTGAGAACAAGATCAAAGGCACAACTTCTCATTTGAAGCATAAAAGTGGTCAGGTCAAATCAATTTTCTGCAAAGGATAAAATTGAAAGCTTGAAGTAACTGGAAAGCTAAGATACTTGAAAGAAAGTGGTCATAAGTAGAAGCCATTTAATATTTGGAGTTGATAAATGATACCAATTGAAATTGTAGAAACACTAAACGTAGTCTATCATTACTAACTACAAAACCTAACATTTTTTAAAGAGTTAGAGAGATTGATTAAATAAGTGTAGATGAATATGACAAAGCAGTAGTGAATTATTAACATATAAATGTTGCACCAATTTTGAAGTTGAAAACTTGAAATGGTATTTACAGGAGTTTGGCAAATAAAGGAGTTTCTATATATGATAAGAAATTGATAACATCCATTAATGTTAGCCATTAATAACAATCAAAAGGGACATTGATAAATTTAAACAAAATATTTACTAACTTAGTGTATTAATAAGTAGATTTTATAAAAATACAAAAATATGGTAAAAATAATAGATTTCAATAACATACTTAAACAATAATGTAAGAAGGGTAAGAAACGGGGAGCACAAAGTAATTTATAATGGTTTGGTAAATAACTCTTGCCTATGTCTAGCCTTAAGACTCTTCTTGAAATTTCACTATAACTCTTCTTTTAAATCAAAGAACAACCTTTGTGTAATATTTTCTTGGACAAAGAGAAACCCTTTTACAATATTCTTTCACGACAAAGTGGAAGCTTAATGCCATTTGGAGCTTTCCAAGTATAATATACAAAATCTTAAAAGAAGCTTATAACTCAAAATTTTCACTTTATCTATTTGATAATACCAAAAAGGCTGGCCATTTAAATATAAGACAATGAAGGCTCAAATACTTGATAAACACTTAGAAATATGTGTATAAGACACCCAAGTAGTTTTTCATGCAAGAACCATTAAAAAATATGTACTTATAGGATTTCAGGAGCTGTACTAGTTTTTAGAGCCAAAAATTAATCGTTATAACAACTAGTTCCAGTATATTAGTAGATCATTAACTCATATTATTTCATTAATGTATATTTAATGTACATAATCAACTATTTGTTGTATATTGGTTGACCATTAAGACCAGGTCAACCAATTTGTCTTATGAAGGGACATTGGTCAATTAAATTACCATATTAGTTGATTAATGTATCAACAAACACTCTAGTTATACATTTAACTTATATTAGTCAACCACTAACCTAAATTAGTCAACCAATCCTTTAAAAAATTTATTTGAATAACTTTAAATGCTTAAATTTCTTTTCTTAATGAAATTATATTAGAAAAACTTTGAAAACATCTCCCAAACAGTGTTTGAATGATCAATAGACTTTTCTTTCACGAACAAAAGCTTTAATACCAATTGATAAATGAAAAAGCTCAAGAAATGAAGCAAGATGGAATATTTACACATAATGAACGTTTAAGATTATCAAAATAGTAAAACGAGATTACAATTAACATTATTAAATATAGAATGATCTTGATCTTCTTTTATTCTTGACTTAAACCTCACTTTAAAGGTTGCAAACTTAAACTTTTCTTTATCATCTTCATGAAGTATAGTTTTGACTTACACATGGCTACATATTGTGATCGCGGCTTTGTCGTTCGATTAAATTAATCGACCTCAGAAATCGGTCAAAATAAAAATAATTCCAAGATTGCAGCAAGCTGAAACTCGGGTCGTCTCTCAAAGGAACCGTTATGCAATTAATTTAAAAGTCTAGCCTAGAGTTTTTAAAAAATATGCAATAAACAATTAAAAAGGGGGTTTTGTTGATTAACTAAAACTAAAGAGAGCAAAGCAAATTATAAAAGAATATTTTTGAGATTT
>JAOQMR010000006.1:14320275-14331812 GCA_027563865.1 Erythroxylum pelleterianum | reverse complement strand
TTCGGGAAGGTCCCGGAACAAAAATTTTTGTTTTCCGCACCGTGTCCATGTGATGGACACACCGGGATTTTCCTACAATGGATTGTATAGTTAACTGGTGTAACAGAACTAGTAGGAAAAGAGAAATGGTTAGGGAATCAAATTTGCCAATGTATAATTAACTTTGAAGACTTGAATGAGCATAGATTGACCTTAAATGCCTGTTTTAAGAGGCAACTTCTAAAACTAATGTTTCCCGCTGCATCAAGAGATTAAGCATTAAGATACATGAAAACCATAAAAAGGATTACAAAAGAAAATGATTTTCTTTTTGTGCACTTGAATATGCTTACTTTCAGGTTCAATTGCATATTACTTTAACAGCAAGTTTCCTGATTTTCCCATAACACAAGCTCTTCCTCAAGTTATCTTCAGTTAGTTCTACAGCACATTCATTTTTGTTCAAACATACCTGAAAGTAAGTTCCATCATGTGATTAGTACATAAAATGAGGGGAAAAAAGGAAATAACATGAAGAAAGAAAAGAAGGGGTTCTTTCAAGAAGAAAGTTGCAAGTCTGAAATAAGCTTCAAATAAGTGCAGTAACATTTGAATTCCGAAAGATGATTCTTTTCAAACCATAGTATATGAAAGCAGATCGAGAAAATTTGTCCATCAAACTAAAAGCTACTTAAAATTGAGTTCTGAAGGCACATATAACCATTTGTGTTTGAGCAATGAAGTAAGGAGAGACTGTTTGACTTGCCATTTTTGTTACCTTTCTTCCAAAAAAAAAAGTTTGACTTGCCTGAAATGGAGTTGGCATCATGACAGTCTCCCACACTGAATGATCCACAAGTTCCGGTAGGAGTTCCGAAACTGACAAAATTTACGGTAGATACATGCTTATGAGCAGGGGATTTCAGGTGGACTGAAGGCTTCCTATTGCTGCTTAAATTTTCAGATTCTAGTAATGATTGATCAACAAAAGGGTGATCCTAAGCAACAACGGAGCACACATTCGAAGTACTCAAAAATAATTTCAAATTCGATCTCAGGTCTTTTTTTTTTATTTGATCAATACATACTTGTCCTTGTTGGGGCTCGTGAAGGTTCCAAAACACGTAAGTTTGAATCACATCCAACTCTCCATCCTTTAAGAAATAATCGGGCCATGGCCGACTTGTGGCCAGTTCAAACTGGACCGAAATCAAGCTACGCCAGTTTTGTCATCCCGAAGAATTTAAAGTTTAACTTAAAAAAATATATAATAAAATTTATTTAATTAATTTTAGTTTATAAAAAGTAATTAATTCAACAAAAGTTATTAAAGGAAATTGAACTAAAAAGTTGAAAATGAAACCGAAGTTTAAAATTTTTAAAATTAAATCAATTGAACTTATTCAATTTTTAATAATTAATTTTATTCCTTACATGTGTTTGTCAGGAGAAACGACATAAAGATAACATGACAAAGTAACAAGGACAATAAAAATAAAGTTTCCCACACCAAACTCTAAAATGAAATTAAAATGACATGATCTAAGACAACACTTAGCATGAGATATGGATGTGCTTCGATTTGTCACCTTCCCTATGTATGGATTGTGCCTGTTTTCTCGCAGGGAGAATAGTAAATGCATATTTGATTTAGATAAACTGATTACCCCGGCCCTATCAAAATTTCGTTAATTTAATGTGATAATTTTATGGTCTTGAATTAACAATTTAAAGAAAATAACGCAAAATTCTGATTTTTGTGCAAAAATGTATAACTTAAACTTCTAACGCCTACGCAAATAAGACAACTCTACCGTCTTATTCATTTTAGCATTAGAAAAAAGGAACCTTATTGGTTTGCATCTGGGTTTTCAAACCCGGATTGGACCGGCCGGTCCGATCGGTCCGGTCTAAGTTATAAAACCGAATTCTAATTGGACCAATCTGAACCGGTCAGAACCGGTCAAAACTGGACCGGTCCAACCACTGATCCATCAATTTTTTAATTTTTTAATTTTTAATTTTAATTTTTTAATATTATTAATATTATTAAATATAATTATTACATAATTATGACGTCACACCGGTTCGACCGATGGTTGAACTAGTCAAACCAGTTAAACCGGTGACCGTCAGCCATATCAAGTAGTTGTAGACCTCGCACCTATTCTACTCAATTTCTTAAATGCCGTTATATATCGTGGCATACTATGTGAATACCTCTAACCTTTTACTGTATTGCAAAATGCGCAGAAGGTAGATAGGCTGCAAAACCCACGACCCCTATTAGGAAGATTGCACCGACAGACTCTCAATTCTCCCATCACCTACCGTTAATCTGGCTTATGATCACTACCTTTTTTGAGAAATGCATGAACATGCACCACAAAATGAAACTATAATAGGCTAAAAGGCCATGATTTTCAAAAAGCGAAATAGGATAAGTTTTGGTAAGCTATACGTAGTCTGTACAGATATGGCAGTAAGAAGTTGATGTCTCTTATGAAGATGGTCCAGCATCGTGCTCCTACTTAGTACTCTCTAGCAGACTAAGCATGTTGTTTCACTTGTTTTGCTGATCGTATAGGTTCGTTCATCTCTGCGGGGATTTCTGATTACACTATAACAGGCCCACTACTGCCATTGTTAACATATAAAAACTTCCTTGGGATCTGAGTTCTGATGAAAAATCTCTGCTAAAAGATACATCTGCTGGTGGGCAGAGCAGAGTAACACTGACACCAGAAGGAAATTTGGGTTTGTTTGTGATGTTTGGGTAGGACCACACTTAATCTAATGTCAGGTCAGTTCATTTTCTACATAATAATGTGGAAAGTGGGACCACTGCGGTGAGGGTGCATCAGATCCAAGTCTGATGGCTACCACACCCCCTCTTTTTCTCTCTTTTTGATCCCCAGTTGTTAATGAGTTCTCGCCAGCTACTGTATGAGCCTGAAAATGGACCAGCCTAGGCTTGTATCTTCGCTGAACAACCTTATAGGGTGGTCCTATATTCATGAAATTATCATAGTCTGTGTTCTGGACTGACTGACCTTACCTGCTTTTTGTGCAACTTACTTCGTACTCTGCTCTTTTCATGAACTCCATGCCAAGCAGCGGAAGAACATTGTGAAGCGAGATGAAAATTGGACTTCAAAGTTTACGATATTTTGTCTCTGGCCAATTTACTTCCCAGTGCTCGGTTCGGAGAAAAATGGTGGTTAGTTTGGGCCGGGACCTGCACTGTTTAGGTATTGTCCCCTTTGATTCTCTAAAAGGGCGGACCATGCCCAGGAGAGATTAAATTGTGACTCAAACCACAGACCTCAAGGTTTTAGTAGCATCTGGTGTCACGCCTCTTACCACTGGGCATTTTATTTTATCTTTCACAATTAGAAAGTTTCTCATGCATTTAAAAGATTCAAATCCTTTAATACAACTTCCTTGATGTTTCAAGTTGATCAGTGGGTTTTGGAATCAAAAAGATGCTTTTAGAGGACCCTTGGGAGTTTAAGTTTGTTCCTTGATGAGGGAAAATGTCTAAAGACAAGGGATGGTTAAAGTGTCATGCTGTTCATCCAATAGGAGTCAGCCAAAACCCTATCTAATATCTTCCTAGTCCCCAATTTCCTTCTTGTCTATTGCTTTAAGTAAGAAGTTATCATTATATCTCAAGTTTGTTAAGCCAGTGGCATTCAAATAGTTTCCGAATTCCATGTTGAGGTGTTTGAGACTGCACAACCTCTTAAGCATAGATAAATCACTTAACAATACCTAAAGAAGAGTGATGTGTAACAATCCATGTATTGCTTTATTAACAATACATAATAAAGCAAAAAAAAAAAAGTCTTTACATCTCGTCCATAAATCACATTTACGCCCAGTAGACATTGAAAGTTGATGTGTAATAGTCAATCACTCAACTTACAGACGTCAATGAACTTCTGAACTGCATTGTGGTATTGGGTTCCCTGTAATATTGACGAGCACTTTCATTAGTTAAATCCTCAGCTCTTTTTCACAAGGACTGACTTAGTTGCGCATCCTTGGCATCATTCACAAATTTAAACATCATGAATCACTTTTCTATACATAATCTATTACTAGTCAAACAGACTGCTGTTGAGACCAACATGCAATACGATTCATTTATCTAGACAATGAACATCACAAAGCCGTTAAAATGAAGAAAAACGTTTCAAGTTTTCAACACTCATAGGTTATTGACTTGTAGTCAATGAGAGTTTTTATTTGAAAAAATTATAAGAAAATGGAAAACTAGAATTTTAATTTCCAAAATTTAAACAATTAAAAAATATGTTTTCAAATTTTCTGATTTACGCTAAGAATTGGAATCCCGTCAGAATACATTTTAAATTTTTTCTTTTACTCTGCTAAAATAGAAACTCATGATTCAAGTTAAAATTAACAAAATTATAATACAATAGTTTGTAGTACTCCTTATTGCATAATCCTATCTAAGTGATCTTTAATTTCTTTCAACTTTAGTCTGCACTACTAAAAAATTAAGGCCTTCAGTCAACTCCAAAAGAAGTTAAATAATAGCTTATGTCAGCCCTTCTAGTTGTCATATGTTTCCATTCAGCTGTCTAACCCAATCAAACCTTTTACCAATATTTTGTGGAAAATCAGTAAAGCGTTTACAATTGATCAGGTATTAGGCTATTCATTTGTCGAACCATGGAATGCACAAACAACAACAAAAAATGATTGAGTTGGCAGTCTCATTTTTGCACAAGTAATAAGACAATCCCATAATATACTCCCCAGAGGATACAGAAAAATGCTGCTACAGAGTTTAATGGAGATTATTAAACCAGTACATCATATTGGTTCCATTCATTTAAACAAAAAAGGCTGAACTACTTATACCACTAGATTAACTACCTCTCACATCAGTTTCAAATACACAACTTCTAATATTAACTCATTAAAAGATTGATGCAAAAGAACTCAAAGTCTATAAAAAAAAAAAAAAAAAGAGGAAAGATTAATCAATCACAAGCTTTAATTTGGTGGATTGAGTATTGGGAATTGAGTTCACGTCAAAGATAAAGGTTGAAATCCGTATTTTATTAGAGTTCCTAATTAAATAGGAAGTAGAAGTGTTATGTTAATTCTTATTTGAATATGTTATCCTAGTTGCATAAGACTTATAGAATTTTTATAATAATAGTATTTAAATTAGAAATCCTTTTCCTACTAGAATAAGGATTCTAAAAAGTCTGTATTTATATACTCAGCCTTTAAATAATAAGAAGCAATCTGGAATTTTTTCTAGAAGTTGTGATGTTTTTGTTGGGCCCCAAATTTTTTTTCTTAATGAATAAGCATGATTTTAATTTATTATAAGGTTTGATAGATTAATTTTGGAGTAATTAGCATGTCATTGATTGGAGGATTTATTTCTTGGATTGATGGAATTAGAAGGTATTAAATGAAGAAATTAAGATTAAGTTAGAGTATAGTATGGTGTAAGTTAAATTGAAGAAGTAAGAATGCATAAGGGGCATTCTTGGAAGATCACTTAAGTCTAAAAGTTATAAGGCATTAAAGGAAGGGTAGAAAGGGAAAAGGAAAATTGTAGTGTTGCATTTGAAGAAGCAAACACGTGAACGAGAGAAAAGAAGAAGAGAGTGAACGAAGAGAAGAAGAGAAAGGAGAAAAAGAAGAGAAAAGCTAGGGTTTTGAAGACATTGAAGCTAATCAAGCAAGTATAAGCATTAACCCTTCTTGATTGTAGGATGAAGCTTAGTTAGGGTTAGTTAGAAGTGAAAACAAGGTTGAATATGTGTAAGAAGTTGTTGATGAATGGTATGAGTTAATGTTTTACATTTTTTGGTTAATGATCAAAGATAGATCATGAATGGGTTTGTGAATGATATTGGGTTGAAATGAAGTTGAAAATGAAATAGAAGAGATGGGTTAGGTTTAAGATGGGTTATATGTGAAAAGTGGGAAGTTAAAAACTGGAAAAAGTAGCAAAACATGTCCTCGGGGTAAGTTTCTGGACAAGTTCGCCGCGACGAACTTAATTTTTCCAGCAAGAACATGCTTTGGTATTTTGGGCATAACTTTTTCTGTAGATGTCCACATGGACTGATTTTTGATTTGGTGTAAACTAGAGACATAGGGCTACAAATTATATGAAGGAATCGAGTCTAAATTCAGTCTCTTAAGGATCTCAAGTTTTGGATGGAAGTTGAGCACAGAATGTTGTTTTAGAATAAGAACACACCGAAACTGTTTGAGGTATAACTTTTAGATTTATAAACCAAATTGAATGATCTTGATGTCATTAGAAACTTAAGACAATAGGAAACACTTTTCTAAAAGAAAGTGTTATCAAATTTCGTCATTTACTTGATAAGAATGATCATGGAAAAATAGACTCGAAGGTTTAGATTTATGGAAGGGTTTTGGTTCATAAAGCTTAGAAAATGCATGAGTTTAAGTACTCTAAGATCATTAGAATTTATTTTCTTAGGGTTCTCAAATTAGAATTCCTATTGAATTTGGATTTTGTTATTGATAAAGAAATTCAAGAACGGGATTAAGAGAGGCAAGAGGCGCAAGAAGAAAGACATTCTTAAGCCAATTTCTTAAGGAATTCAAGGTGAGTACATGTTTATAATAGAGTAAATAAGCCACTAAATGTTTTCTTTAATTCAAGAAAGTTTAATGATTTCAATTGCATCATAAGTGTTGCATTTATTACTTCTTTAATGAATTGAGAAATTGTTATATATTTGCTACATGAATTGTGTTGGTGATTTATAAAAAAGGCTTTGAAAATGATTCTTTTTGAAAGGATACAAGTTTATGAAATCAGGTTTTCGGAAGTGCTGCTCGAAATATCTCATGTTCATGAAAAACAAGTTTCCAAAATGTGCCATTTGGGCAAATTGTTTTCGATTCATGAATTACATATTATGTGAGTTTGGTGTAATCCATTCAAGAATGTAACGTGCACATTGACCAAGCCTTTGCCCGCTAGTGGCACAGAGCTCCTTTATAGATTCCCTCATCTTTACGTCTACGCATAACCACTATGTGGGATTGCGATAGTACGTCAAGTTTATGACTACACAAAACCATTATGTAGAATTGTGTAGTTCGTCATGTTCATGAATCTACCCAAACCATTCTGATGTGCTTATGTGATTATGACATGTTAACGTTTGATACATACATGATTTATAGTTTGTGAATTTTGTTTAAGAATTTGAGAACGTGTTTATTAATTCAATGAGAATTTTGGACTGGCAAATGAACATTTCCAAAAAGTTTTGCTTATTTTTCCGTTATAAACTGCTACCCACGAGCTTCAAGCTCACCCCCCATTCTCCTCCCCATATTCCAAAAAGTTTTGCTTATTTCTAAGTCCTCCACGCTCTAGCTTCATGATCCCATGTCCGATGTTGGGCTCCGAAAACAAGGTCCAACAGCTTTTGTCTAAGAGCGATTCTTACACCCTAGGAGTGGTTCCTAGTTTCCTATTATCCATTCTTTGGGTTCTTCACTAAATTCCAGCAACCCTAACCCAAATTCCAGCCCTCTTAAACCAACATTCTAGTCATCTCAAACCTATATTCCGGCCATATTAAACCTGAAATCCTAAACTTAAATTTCCAGCAATCAAACCTTAAAGTTCCAGCCATACAAAATTTGAAAATTCTACATTTTTAGCCTAAATCCAATTTTGAAACTCGATATTCCCGCAGCCTACCATCAGCTATATTTCCTAATTTTGTGATTTTAGCTACTAGTTAATAATTCTTCTAATTGTCCTACATCAATTTGGAACCAAAGCTTTGGTTCACAATGGCAACTCGTAGTGGAAGGGCGTATAGAAGAATATTTAGTGACTTAGAGCAAGATGAAATACTTTTGAATATTGCAAAATGATTAGGCATTGATGATCCTCCTTGACATACATTCCCTAAAACTCAAAACTCCAACAAGGAATAATCAACCTATACTTGATGCTAAACATGGAGAACATGATAATAAGCAAGATGAAGGAATGTATTGATGAATAGCACAAACTAGGGAAAATCTTTGCTGAAAAATCATGTTCTGATTTTAATTCTTCAAATTTAACAGTCACTACCTCTGAAGAAGTGTTTATTATGGGTGGCAAAATTAATGACACGTCTCTTCCAAGTGATCAACTAGAATCTTCAAGCCTAGATAATGTTCAAGTACTTCAGAACATGGAGAGTTTGATAGTAGGAGATGATCAAAGCGTTAAAGGTTCTTCACAGAACCAAGTACATTCTTTGTCAAACCCTAAAGCTGAAACAACTGAACAACAAATTCAAACACTTAAACAAGAAACTGAAATGCCTGAACAAGAGGTTGAAACACCTCAACAACAAGCTGAAACCCCTGAACAACAAATCATAACACAAGGACAACAGGTTGAAACAACAAGGAAACAGGCTGAAAGAATCAGACAGTAATCTAATATAACAGAACAAGAGGTTGAAAAGATTAACCAGCAACTACATAGAGTTTCAAAGCTTGATAATTCAAAACTTAATGATGTCCTTGGTGTTGTTGGTAAAGGTTGTATTCTAGTGGCTGATGAAGGAGAAGATGTGAGTTCACTTGCAAAGTCAAAATTCAGCAATGATGACAAGTTAATGCATTTGATTACAAGAAGCAGTAATATGTATTATCTTGATGCCTATGTTGTAGAGACATCATGTGGTTTAGTTACGAATCCATTCGTAAATATATTGGTCAAGATTTATGATGTTGTCCATACTACTACACTATTTTTCAAAGAGGTTGTACGCCTATATGGATTACCTTCAAACATCACCTCTGATCGTAATGCAAAATTTATAAGTTATTTTTGACGAACTCTCTGGAAAACACTAAACACTAAGCTTCAATTTTCAAGTTCTTTCCATTCCCAAATCGATGGATAAACAGAGGTGGTGAATAGAAGCTTAGGGGACTAATGTGAAAATTTGGGACCTAATTCGTCCTATGACAAAATTTGCATACAACAGCTCTACAAATAGGTTTACTATTAAGAGCCCTTTTGAGATGGTTTCAGGAGTTCAACCAGCCCTTTTGAGATAGTTTCAGGAGTTCAACCAAGGAACTCTTTTGTAAAAATATAAAGGAAAGGCTGCGTACATTATGACTTTCCTCAGACCGCCACAAAGTGGAAAGCCTTATACACTGGGTACGTTGGCGTTTAAATTTTAAGAGAGAGCCTTAGAGCAACTAGTAAAAATTACTTCTCTATGACCAGAAGGTCATAGGTTCGAATCACGGACACAACCTCTTTGTAAAAAAGCAAAGGTAAGGCTGCGTACATTGATGACCCTCTTCAAATCTCCACAAAGTGGGGAGCCTTGTGCACTGGGTACGTTGTTGACAACCAAGGAAGCCTACTGATCTGATTCCTTTACTACAAACAATGAAAGTTAGTGCTGAAGCTGAAGGTTTTGTATAACACATGAGGGACATTTTTTATGAGATACGACAAACGATAGCAACCAATAACTTGTCTTATAAAGAACATGTTGATTAGCATCATTGATTGGTAGAATTCGATGAAGGGGATATAGTGATGGTTAGGATTCGTCCAGAGCATTTTCCAAAAGCGAAGTATAAGAAACTCCATTTACAAAATGTTGGACCTCATAAAATCATCAAGAAGATAAGTGCTAATACTTATGTTTTGGAATTACCAAGTGACATAAGAATAAATCCTATCTTTAATGTTGCAAACTTAACTATTTATCATGGACAAGGTGATGAGCAATCCTCTCCTATAGCTGTAAGAATTCCAACCATTCCCCAACTTAAAAAGGAGATAGAAGATGTTATAAATGAACAAATTCTAGCTACCAAAGATGGAGGATTTCTACAATTTCTTGTCAAGTGGAAAGGAAGATCGATTTCTGACAACACTTAGATTTTAGAGTTTGTATTTCAGAAGTTGAATCCAGATTTATATGATCAGTCTTTATCACATTCTACATCGAGGACGACTTCAAACAAGTCAGGGAGATTGATGCAAAAGAACTTAAAAGTCTATAAAAGAAATAAAAGAGAAAAGATTAATCAATCACAACCTTTCATTTGGTGAGATGAGGATTGGGAATTGAGTTGACATCAAAGATCAAGGCTAAAATCCATATTGTAATATTAGAAAGAAAGTAGAAGTATTATGTTATTCTTATTTAGATATGTTATCCTAGTTGTATAGGACTTATAAAATTTTTACTATAATAGGATTTAAATTACAAATCCTTTTCCTACTAGAATAAAGAATTTTTATTATAATAAGATTTAAATTAGAAATCCTTTTCCTACTAGAATAAGGATTCTAAGAAGTCTATGTATATGTACTCAACCTTTCATTAATAAGAAGCAATCTGGAATTTTTTTACAAACTTGAGTTTTCAACTAAAAGATGTGATGTTTTCTTCCAAGGGTGATTCTTATACCCTAGGAGAGATTCCTAGTTTCATATTATCTATTCTTTGGGTTCTTCACTAAATTCCAGCAACCCTAACCCAAATTCCAGCCCTCTTAATCCTACATTCTAGTCATTTCAAATCTATATTCCAGCCACATTAAACCTAAAATCCTAAGCCTAAATTTCCAGCAATCAAACCTTAAAATTCCGGCCATACAAAATTGAAAATTCTACATTCTTACCTAAATCCAATATTGAAACTTGATATTCCCTTAGCCTAATATCAGCTGTATTTCCTAATTTTGTGATTTTAGCTACTAGCTAATAATTCTTCTATTTGAACTACATCAAAGATTCTAGGAAATCAGAAAAACAAAGAACCAGATTAAGAAGCATTACCTCCCAGTAAAGCTGGTGGCAATCTGTGCACTGCCAGAATTCCAAATTTTTGTTGAATAAACAATTGGGAATCTTTTGGAAACCTTTTGCAGCTTCAATAGCCTCTACAGTTGTTAATGGCTTTTGTATGAACTTCCCGTTGCATTTAGTGCATCTTGACATCAATTGATCCTCACTAATTTTTAACTGGAAAGTATTTATTACCTGCATAATATCTTCACTTCTTAGTGTTCCAAACTATGTTTCAATGAACTCAAGAATGCTTCACCATTAGCAGTCCTTTACAGAAGAGACAAGTGAAAAAGGAATGATGGTGAGGCTTTGAATGGACATCCAAAGAGGAACTGTTTTGTTCCTTTAAATCAAAGAAGCGAAATAGAGTAAGCATGTAGGAAATATAAATGATTCAGCTTCTAATCACACTTCAAACTTCTAATCGCTCAATGAAAGAGCACAAGGAAAAAAAGTATATTTAAAGTCCCTCTCACTAAACATTAAAATAGTAACTTTTTCAATGTTTCAAGATGAATGCAGCACAGATTTTTGTAAGTTCAGCCAATTTCAAACTGCTAATAGATTCAACATGAAATAATCATTTGATTAAAAAATAATTTTTCTTTACATCATTTTCAGTAACTAGTTAACCATAAACCTTCTTGAATGCATGATTATTGTACCTCAACTAACTGCT
>JAOQMR010000006.1:14253484-14265045 GCA_027563865.1 Erythroxylum pelleterianum | reverse complement strand
ACTCATGATAGGATAAAAACTACAAAAATCATGCTCAGCAAATAACATCAGGAGAAATTAAATAATAAAACAGAGAATAAATAAGTTTCGGATCTCCCTCTAATGTTGCGTCACTAAGTATTTGTGTCTCCAGTAGCTGCGTGGTGTAACGTGGATGTTGTATATCTTCTTAGATCCACTTGCGTCAGTTCTCCTTACTCCAGTTCACGTTGAGGACCTCCTTGATGGTGTACGTTGGTGTAACAATTAAGTACTGGAGACCCACCTTTGCTTCCACGTTTCAATCACCAGCAGCTCTTTTTCCTTTCTTGCGACGTTGGTGGAGCCTAATGATTATTTTTTCTGGAGTGTGTAACGTTGTGCTTAGAAATTGAGTGAGTGGAATGAGTGGATGGAGCCTCCCTATGTGTTGTGTTCAGTTGTCGTTGGTTGCTTCAATGAAGAGCTGAGTGGAGAGAATTTTTTATTAAATGGAGAGTGGCCCCTTCCTTTGATGAGTAACGTCCCCCTTATCAACCAACCACTTTAGCTATTTGTTTCCTTCATGTGCGTGAATCTTTGTTTAGAAAATGAGTCAACATTGAAGAGCCCCATGTGTAGTGTGAATAGCTTAAAATGGTGGAGCCTCCCCTTCCTTTCAATGTGTCACGTCCATGCTTCCTTCTAATGAGTGCGTGAATTAATCCATCAAGAATGAGTGCTGGTTGTCGTTGGTGTTCCCAATTGAAGAGTGAGTAAAATGAAACCCCACCTTTTTGTTGTATTGTGCGTCAAAAATGGGAGAGAGTTTAGGAAGAGTGAATGATGAAGATGCTGGAAATACTTAGTGGAGAGTGGCCTCCTCAATGCTTGAATGTGACAGCACCTTTTGGTGTCTTTGAAAATAACATTTAGAGCCTCCCCAAAATGAAAGTAGCGTGAATCCCTTGAAGAGAGGTGGGGCTTGGAGCTGTCCTCATTGCATGCGTGGTAGTGAGAGTCAATGCAATTCGGTGGAGCCTCTTGTTGTTTTCTTCTTTTCCAAAGTTCACGCTTAAACTAGCTTCTGTTGTCTCTAATAGCTGCCAAAAGTCCCTCATGCATTGGCATCATTTTTTCTTGGCTGCACATGTGTGATGGTCCAGTTGCTCACGCCTCCCTCTGTTCACGCCACAAGATGCTTAATTCTTTCAACCACCATGCAGCAAAATTTTATTCATTCTTACGTTGCCGCTAATTCCTTTGTCTTTTTAATTTTTCTCTGATTGCGTTTTGGACTGGTGTTGAACTGTTCTTTGATAATTGTTGTTGCAATCCTTTACAACAAAAATCAAGTGCAATTCCTACAAATTAAACATGACAATTATAAATGCACATTCAGGCGAACCAAGCAATTTAGCAAGAAAAATATATATATAACCTAATAATTAATCTATAAATTAAGGGAAAATAGCCATGAAATTTAATAAGAAAATGCATCCAACAATGAAGTAGGTTATACTCGAATTTGTACTTAATTGTGTAGTATGCTAACGCCATAAGTCGCAAAATTTGCAACTTTTTGAATTGCTTCGGCCTCTTCTAGTCCCATAATAGGTTTGGGCTAACATCTTAATAGACTTTGTGAAAGGATTGCCCAAGGCTTCGGGCAAATCCGTTTTGCTGGTGAGAGGCGTCCACTTAAGTGGAACAAAACCTTGAGGTTGCGCGTTCGAGTCGTGACTCACGCGTATACCAAAGAGGACAATACCAGCATTGAATGGGTATCGCTCGGGCCATAGTTTCGGGGATACCACAGACTGTAGGACCGCTTGGGCCATAGTTCCGGGGATCCTAACTGACTGGTAGTGTCACGGGTCCCATAGTGGCTCGGACGCTACATATCATGCATCAACTTTTGTCTTCTCTCTGTAGAGGCGAGAATGTTCATATGCCTCGAGCCTTAACTCCTTTAGTTCTTGTAGTTGGAGGTTCCTTTCCATACCGAATATTCCAAGTCCATGTTGCATTATTTGACTGCCCAATAAACTTTATGCTCCAACTCCACAAGCAAATAGCAAGCTTTTCCGTAGATTAATCGGTAAGGGGACATGCCTATTAGGGACTTAGCAGTGCGATACGCCTATAGTGCTTCTTCTAGGCTCCAATCCTTTTTTGACGGCTTTACTATTTTCTCCAAGATGTGCTTTACCTCTCCATTTGAAACTTCAGCTTGACCATTGGTTTGTGGGTGGTAAGCAGTGGAGACTTTATGAGTAACTCCAAACTTGGAAAATAAGTTACCAATGACTTTATTACAAAAATGGGTCCCTTTATCACTAACCACAGCTTTAGGAATCCCAAATCGACAAAAGATGTTTGACTTAAGGAATTTGGGCACTGCTTGCGCATCGTCTTTTCTAATAGGGACCGCCTCTATCCATTTGGACACATAGTCAATAGCTAAGAGATATACACAAGACCAAAAGAAGAGGGAAAGGAACCCATGAAATCAATTCCTCAAACATCAAAGATTTCACAAAATAAAAAAGGTTACTGCGATATTTCATGCCTTTTCCCTATCCCTCTAAAATGTTGACATTTATCGCATGACCGACAAAAATTAAATGAATCCTTAAAAAAGGTAGGCCAATAAAAACCAGAATCTAGAATTTTCCGAGACGTTCTCCTAGCACTAAATTGCCCACCACAAACCATTGAATGACAAACTGAAATTATAGCATCAAATTCCTCATTAGATACGCATTTTCGAATTACCTGGTCACTGCACAGTCTCCAAAGATGAGGTTCATCCCAGATGTAATGTTAAGCTTCGCTTTGCAACTTTTGAACTTATGCCTAAGACATAAAAAGAGGAGTTAGTCTAGTCATAAGATAATTGACGATATGTGCATACCAAGGTTCTTTGAAAACTGAAGCATATATAACTGAATCAGGAAAAGAATCACAAGTCAGTTCAGAAGAGTCTACTCCCTACGTATTGTCGGGTAGCTTGCTCAAATGGTCAACTATGTGATTTCTCGCACCAGCCCGATCCTTTATCTTAATATCAAATTCTTGAAGAAGCAATGTCCACCGTATCAATCTAGGCTTCGACTGTGCTTTCTTTAGGAGATATTGAATAGCTGCATGATTAGTAAAAATGATTACATGTGAATTTAATAGATATTGTCTGAATTTTTCTAAAGCAAAGACTACTGCAAAGAGCTCTTTCTCAGTTGTTGTATAGTTGGTTTGAGCTGGATCCAGTGTTTTCGAGGCATAAGAAATAACTCTTGCCAATTTCTCCTCTTGTTGGCCCAACATAGCCCCTACAACACAATTAGAAGCGTCATATGAAAGATCAAAAGGTAGGTTCCAATCAGGAGCAACTAAAATGGGTGGGGAAATGAGTTTTAATTTAATGTGTCAAAGGCATTCTTGCAAGAATCATCAAACTCAAATTTTTCATCTTTTTGTAAAAGCTTGGAAAGAGGTAACACAATTTTGCTGAAATCTTTTATTAACTGCCTATAAAATCCTACATGACCTAAAAATGATCTGATATCTTGAACACAGAAAGGATAAGGAAAAGAAGATATAACCTCAATTTTGGCTTTATCAACTTCAATCCCCTTGCTAGAAATTAAATGGCCTAGCACTATACCTTCATTGACCATGAAATGGCATTTTTCAAAGTTCAAAATCAAGTTCTTCTCGATGCATCTTTTTAAAAATTTTGCAAGACTAAAGAGACAAGCATCAAAAGAATCACCATAAACTGTGAAATCATCCATAAAAACTTTCATGCATTATTATAAGAATTCATAGAAAACAGCCATCACGCAACGCTGAAAAGTTCCTGGAGCATTACATAAACTAAAAGGCATCCTTCGATATGCAAAGGTGCCAAAAGGACATGTAAAGGTGGTTTTATCTTGGTCCTCTGGTGCAATAGGTACTTGAAAGTACCCCAAGGAACCATCTAAAAAATAGTAGTGTGATTTGCCAGCTAGCCTTTCATGCATCTAGTCAATAAAAGGCAAGGGGAAATGGTCTTTTCATGTGGCATCATTTAACCGTCGATAATCTATACATACACGCCACAAATTTTGCACTAGGGTAGGAATAAGATTATCCCTATCATTTTTGACCACCGTGATCCCACTCTTTTTCGACACTACGTGTATTGGACTAACCCACTTACTATTGGAAATGGGATATATTATCTCGGAACTTAACAATTTGGTGATTTCCTTTTTAACTACGTCTAAAATCAGTGGATTTAGTCTTCTTTGAGGCTGCCTCACAGACTTGGAACCCTCATTCAACAAGATCCTATATGTGCAAATAGAAGGGAAAATTCTAGGTATATCTGCTAACGTCCACCCTATGGCCCTCTTATGTTCCCTCAAAACATTTAGGAGTCTCTCTTCCTCAGTGTTAGACAAGGTATTGGCAATTATGATAGGTAATCGCTTATTAGATTCAAGAAAGGCATACTTTAATGTAGTGGGTAAGGTTTTTAACTCAAGCACAGGAGGTTGCACAATAGAAGGGATCAATTTATGAAGTTCAAGAGAGAAAAGATCACTCCCTCTTTCCTCTGACCTGGGGACCGTTTCCTGGTGATCCGGTGCAGCAACGGCCTGGGCCAAACCTTCCTACTTTTCTTCAATGAAGCATTGGTAGTGAGGTACAGTGCCTTCAGCTATTTCCACATCAGCATCAATTTTTGCGAAGTCTGAATCACCTGAAATATTAACAGGAAACCTTTCCCCAAGTTCAAGTGAACATAAATCAGAATTAAAGGAATTCTCTTGCAATTCAATTTACATATTGAAGCTTACCTGTTGATCTCCCACCTCTATGGTGATCTTACCTTCCTTCATGCTGATCATGGTACTAACAGTCCTCAAGAAGGGTCGCCCGAGAATTAAGGAGGTATCCTGCACAACTTCATAAGACATATCAAGCACATAAAAATCAGCTAGAAAAACCAAACCTTTTACTTGGACCAGGATGTCTTCAATAATCCCCACTGGATGCCTAAATGATCTATCAGCCAATTGTAACACAACAAATGTGGGCTTGAGACTCTTAACTCCTAATGATTGATAGAGTTAATTACTACCCCTAGATCCAACAAAGCTCTTCCTATAGTAACTTTCCCTATAGTTCATGAAATGGTGAAAGATCCAGGGTCTTCACATTGACAGGTATTTAAGGTTTGAAAAGGGCTGACACATTTAAGCTCACTTGGACTCTCTCGTTGGGCCTAAACTTTCTCTTGTTCGTGTACAAGTCCTTAAGATATTTAGCATAAGCAGGAACTCTTTTCATTAAATCATGCAAAGGAAAGTTGACTTCAACTTTTCCAAATAAATCAATTATATCCTTTTCATGCTTAATTTCAGTCATACGCTTGCTCATTAAATATGAATTAGGAAAAGGAAGGTCTTGAAGATTTACCTCCTTACCTTGTCCGTCATTGTTGCTTGATTCTCCATGCTTTTGTGTTCGTGCTTTCTTCTTAAAACTCTCTGAAGTAGCTCCCTTGTTCTTTGATACAGACTTCCTTTCATTCAATAATGATCCTTCCTTGAAACTTTCAGATTTCTTGATTTTTTTCCTTTGGTAGAGGCGATTCTTCACTCTCAATCTCCTCATCACATGCTTCCTCTTCTTGATTATTAAACCTCACTTGTTTCCCACTTCGGAGAGGAATTGCATTAAGGCTTTTTGGATTCATCACAGTGTTAGAAGGAATTGTCCCACTGCTTCTTGCTTGGTTCTTACTCATGTTGTTAGACAACTGAGTGACATATGAGTTGATATTTTTTGCTTTGGTCTCCCATTGTTCCATTTTCTTCTCCAAAGCATTGAATCGAGCAGTGGTTTTAGAGGAATCCTACTTAATCAGATTGGCTATTACATTAAATTGATTGTTGTTCGAATTCCTTTCTTCCTTCATCAAGGTCATCATATTGTGTAGCAGTTGATTGGTGTCCTCCTTGGCTGGGACCGTCAGAGCTTATTGTTGGTTGGAGAACTGGTTAATGGAAGTACCAGCTCCTCCTCCTTATTGATATCTATTTGGAGCTCTGCTCTCTTCATTCCTCCAACTAAATCTAAGGTTGGCCTTTCATCTCTCATTGTAAGTGTTGAAGTAAGGGTCCCATTTCTGGTTTGGTCTTCCTGGGTACATTGTGGACACCTGTTCATATCGACCTGGGCAAACACTAGATATGTGCATTACCAACCCACAAGTATCACAGCTGGGTGCGATAAAATCCATAGAAGATGATGGGCGTTGCACATTCATGTTCTTCAATTCGACAGTGATGAAAGATAATTGCGAAGTGATTCTATTTTCCAATAAGTCAACCTTAGACTCCAAACTCTCCATTCTTTTAGCTTGAGCTATTGAAGCTCCTAACTCATATACTCCCCTGGTATCCCTCACACTATACTGTTGATGATTCAGGGCCATCTTCTTAATCAAATCCCATGCTTCTGAAGCCTTAAGATTAATCAAAGAACCTCCCGATGCCGCATCCAACATGCCTTTCTCTTGACTTTTTAGCCCATCATAGAAGTATTGCACTAACTGCTCATCCAGTATCTGGTGATGTGGGC
Organism: Erythroxylum pelleterianum; assembly: GCA_027563865.1. Lineage (NCBI taxonomy): Eukaryota > Viridiplantae > Streptophyta > Magnoliopsida > Malpighiales > Erythroxylaceae > Erythroxylum > Erythroxylum pelleterianum. Next base: position 14,258,448 of record JAOQMR010000006.1, on the reverse strand, counting down.
ATCTGGACAGTAGATCCTGAAAGCGATTCCAGTAATTGTAAAGGATTCATCATAATCTTACCTAGCTGAATAAATCTCCTTCCTCATCGATGAAGTTCTAGAAGCTGGAAAATACTTCTTCAAGAAGCTTTCCTCAAATTTGCCCAGCTATGTTAGGCATTCGCCATATGCCTCAGGAGACTCATGTACCACTCCCGTACTTTTCCTTCCAGTGACAAATGAAAAACCTTCCATAAAACTTGATCAAGGGAAGCTCCCACTGGCTTCATACTTTGGCAGATCATAGACAAGGATTGTAAATGCATGTAGGGATCCTCTCTTGCCAAGTCATGAAATTTAGGAAGGGAATTAATTAATAATCCTTTCACTTTAAAATTAACATCAAAATTAGGGCAAGCAGTAGTAAATGGATCATAGTTCACATCAGAAGTTGTTGCTTCCCTAATGGTTCTCCGTCTTTGATTTCCATTATTCTCTCCTACTCTCTCATGCTCCCCATTTCCTCCATTATCTCCATTTCTAGGTTGGTTAGCATGAAAGTTGGGATTTTGGATAAAAGCTGGGTTCTTAGCCATGATAACTCTTTCTCTCGACTCACTTCCACTAGTCGGCTGACTTGATTCCTCTTCCTCAACTACCTTACTTCTCTCTTGTTCTTTCCTCTCTTTTCTAAGCTTCCTTAAGCGTCTCTTAATTTCGAGTTGGAAAGGAACAAGTCTAGTTCTATGGGGCATGCACAGAAACAATTCAAATAAAACAAATTGTAACAAAATTGACTCACAATCACACAAAATCAATTAAAAGGTGAGATGTTAAGGATGCAAGTGTATGGTGTGTAAAAGTATGTATGAAGATGTGTATGTATGAAAAATCCCACTGTGAAAGTATGCTTTGTTTATGTTTTCAAAATTTATGCTATGTAAAAAGAGATTAAAAATCTATACTATTGACAAGTATGAAATAAAACTGTCCAAAATGAAATGTAAAAGAAAAGGTTCCTATTATCAACGACAGTTAAAAATGACAATGGCTAACCTAAAGAAAACCAATTGCTTGGTTCCCCGACAATGGTGCCATTTTAATCTGCAGTTTGTTTTTGGCTTATTCACTTAGAACCGAATCAAAAATTTAAGTCCAAGGATTGCAATATAGAGTGCAACCTCGGGTCGTCTCACTTAATTGGAACCTAGTGCAAATGATCTAAGCTAGCCTAATTGTCAAAAAATGCAAACTAAATTGATAAAAAGGGGGGTTTGGATCTTTGATGAAACTTAACTAAATTAAACTAAATGAAAGAAAAGTATATAAATGGTATTTTTAGATTTTCGGGAAAGAAAATTTAAAACTCAAACAATGATCAAATTGATAAAGTCCTCTTGAAAACAAGCTTTGGCTATCATAATTCAAAACAATTCTTTTTGGGAGCAAAAATCACTAGGTTTCCAAATGATAAACCTTAAAGAACTATTTAAGTCCAAGGTTTTAATCAATGAACTCCATTTCTTAAAACCTTGTTAAATGCATCTTAGTGTGTGTTAATGGATAAGCTAATGCAAGTGGTCAATTTGGATCAAGCATAATCTCAATATCAAACACAATTAGGTAGATAAAAGAGAGTTAACACAATCAACAAAAAGACATATATGAGACTTAATATATTAAGCAACCAAATTCTACATAAACAAATCCATAACACAATACATTGTTCAACACTTGATTAAACGTTAATCAAGAAAATCTAACTACAAGGCATAAATCCCTAACTCAGGAGTTCATAACAATGTAGTTAAACTTGGCAATGTAAAAACTACTCCCCTTTGAAGCCCATCGAACTCAAGCCATCGCTACATCTTCAAGAGGAAATGGTGCTTTAGCTAAGCATCACTTCGGGAACCCTCATGACTGTAAGCACACCGATAGCATCTATGGCAGTAGCAGCAGATGATGAAGTCGACGATGAAAAGTGGATAGAATTAATGGATAAAGGTCGAGAGTGAGAGGTATTAGTGTCGATTGTGGATGTGGAGTGACTTGATGTAGCTCGGTGATCGTCTGTTGTAACCTAATTTGGTATGTTTTTAAGTGATGGATCGGTAGGTCGGGTCTAATAGTGAGAGAATTTTGAAAATACAGTTTGGGTTTTCGACAGTTAGCCACGGCGACGAATAAGTTCACCGCATCGTACTTTTCCTGAAAGGTTTTTGCTCAATTCTTCGCCGCGGCGAGCTTTTCCCAAAAGTTCAGCTGGAATCTTCATGTTTCTCCACGGTGACAGGTCTGCTTTGTCGTGGCGAACATCCTGTAGCACCTTTGCTCTTGTTGGCTTCATTTCAGCACATTGACTCCCTTCTCCTTGAGGTTCCTACAATCAATAATAGCAATTTGCAGTATCAATTGTTCTTAGAAAAATTAATAGTGCAATTAATATCAATTTGTAACAATTTTTACTATCAAATTGCATAAAATACAAGTACACACTCAAGGATTAATTTAAGCACAAAATCAAGAATTAGGAGTCAAAAAGTATATTCAAAGCCAATAACGTGTCGCCAATTTATATAGTAAACTTGGGCTCAATCAATTGCTCATAAGTATAACTCATGCACATGCGCCCATGTAAGATATCAATTATGGCGCTCTGATACCACTAATTTTAGACCCTGCTTGATTCTGAAATCCAACTCTTACGAAATCATAATCACTAAACTTGTTCCAATGAAGTTCATTAATCATCATCCATTTCTCTTCTTGCTTTGATACATAAATGTTGGACACTGATTCCTGCACCCAACATTCCTTATCATAAGACATATACTTGTACTTGTTCCCATGCAGGAAAATTCCCATTTAACCCTCATTAGTCATCTCCGATTCATCATCATCTTCTAATGCCTTAATGTCGGGCCTTGTCTTTCACTTCTTTCTTATACTGAAGCAAACATTCTAAGCTCAACCTCCATCCAGATATTGAGCATCTTAGAGGCTGGGTTCAAATTATATCCTTTCGATCATTTGATAGCTCCATGTCTCTAGTTTACCTAGACACAGGATTTACCTCAGTTGGAGGTCGGATAACAAAGTTATAGCTGAAAGAATCCAACAAGGTTTTGACCTCAATCAGATCAAGGTTATTCTTGGAGAGTTCGAAAGAGGACTTCAATGTCTACAACTTCCATGCAGACCTTGAAAACAAATTCTATCGTCTGAAGGATCAAACATGGACCAGATGATAGCATCAAACGAATAGTGTTCAGAATAAGAAGTTTCGGTCACATAAGCTAAAAGCAAATGAAGCAGAAGCCGACGAAGCAAAAGCAGACAAAACAGAAAATAGTCGAAGAAAAAAAAGCAGAAGAAACAAAGCAGACAATAGCCTGAGACAGACGAATGCGGAACAGACAAAAGCATGAGGCAGATAAATGCAAGAAGCAGACGAATGTGGAACAGACGAATGCAAAAGCAGACAAATGGCAAAAGCAGACGAATGCAGGGTCATCTTAAGACGAAGCAAAGTCAACTTAAGACGATGCAACGCTTAAGATGAAGCGGTCAACTTAAGACGATGCAACGCTTAAGACGAAGCGAAAGACAGACGAACCAAAAGTCTTAAGACGAATGACATCATCACAGACGATATGACATCATTACAGACAAAGCAAAAGTCTTTACAGACGAAACAACTTGACAGACAAATGCATCCTTACAGACGATGTAAACAAAGCAAAAGTCTTAAGACGAAGAAAAAGACAGACGAAGCAAAAGTCTTAAGATAAATGATGTCATCACAGACGATATGACGTCATCACAGACGAAGTGAAAGTCTTAAGACGAAGCGAAATACAGACGAAGCAAAAGGCTTAAGATGAATGATGTCATCACAAACAATATGACGTCATCCTAGATGAAACAAAAGTCTTTACAGACAAAACAACTTGACAGACGAAGGCATCCCTATAGACGATGTGTCTTTACAGACGATATCATTTGATACTCCTATGCAATTCCCCTTCTAAGGACCCTAACTTTTGAATATTTGGGTCAAAAGTTTCCTACTATATACCATTGGAAAGCTAAGAGAAAGACCTACAACTTTCCAGAAGGCACATTTTCCTATTTCTTCCTAGATTAATCCAGATCTTTCCCTGAAATCATAACACCAATTTCTTTTTTTCCCTTAAGGAAGGTTTGCAAATTTGCATTTCACAAACTTGGAACGTCTTAAGCTTAACCGTTCAGTTCTCAAAGTTTACTTCATTAACCTCTCAAATCTTGACTCCTTTATCTCATCACATCCAACTATATTTGATCCTTCATAATTCTTGTTTTGTCTCCCCATGAATCTCACATAGGCGTACGTGTGTATATGTATATTTATATCCACAACTTATGCTCGAAAACCATCTGTTCAAGCTGATAATAATCTCAATATCATCCATACTGTAACATCCCATCACCGATGGGAAGGGTAAAACAGTAATGTGAGACAGGTTATGGGTGAGTAAACTCGTCTCGGTAGGTTCATGCATAATATGGCCTCCATATATGCATAGAATGTAATTTTTGCAAATGCACATTTTTGTACATGCATTCCTGACAGTTCCCAGCATAGGTGTTTATTGCGGAAAAATAAGAATTTGTGCTTGAACATGGAATTGAAGTGGATTTTTATGTGTTTTACATCTTTTTGTAACTTTAGGAATTTTTCTGGAAATTTTTCGGGATGCTTTTCCAGACCAGAAAAATTAATTGTGTGGTTATGCAAATGAGGTGAGGTTTGTTCCAAATGAAACTTTAGTTGATTGACTACAATTTCTTATGAAATAGGTGTTGTCTAATTGTAGCCTTAAGAGGTAGAATTTTGGCTTGGAAAGTTCATGGTATGTACTATATGAACAGTATCCGAAAGTAATCATCTGAAACTTTTGTGATTTTTCTAGATTTATGTAGAGAGAATTAGTGAAAAT
>JAOQMR010000006.1:14221936-14236967 GCA_027563865.1 Erythroxylum pelleterianum | reverse complement strand
TGGATACCTTTAGAGATAGTCTCTATTGGCTATTCTGGTTTGAGTCTTCATACCGACACCTAGATCCTGGCTTTCGGAAAGGTCCCGGTAACAAAATTTTTGTTTTTCCGCTGCTGGAGCATGTGATGTTCCTCCCGGGATTTTCCTACAGACTTTACCTCCAGAACCTAATCTAGTTCAAAATGTTGCTACACAATTTCGTCAGGCCTTCCAAAGGTCATCTCCACCACCTAATTCCACTGCAATTCTTCATAATGGCTCAAGTAGTGATCGAGTTTTTGTTGTACAAAGTAACGAACGCCTCGACCCTAAACAACAAAAATTACAAGTTACTGAGTTAAAATATTCCTCTGAGTCTATGGTCCCCATGCAGAATGATACATCTGAGTTTTGTCCCACTAACGCAGGTGTGGATGTTGATATGGTGCCAAGCAGTTTTTCTAGATAGTTTATTGCTCTTTCTCTTCATGATATTATTTTAATGTTTAATAACTTAAACATTTTAACTTGGAACTGTTGGGGAGCTACTCATTCAGGTTTGGCTGCCTGTGTGAAAGAACTAAAGAGAACTAGTAATGTAAAATTGTTAATCATTATGGAACCCCATATTTTAAGAGGAAGGGCTGACAGGATTTCTCAGTCTCTTGGTTTTGAGAATATTACCAGGGTCGAGGCTTCTGGATTCTCTAGTGGAATTTGGTGCTTGGGAATTCTTTTAATATTCAGCTTGAGGTTCTGGCTACCCACAAACAATTCTTTCACTTCCTTGTATGTAATGCTCGCTAACAGGTGTGGTTCTTGACAGCGGTGTATGCTAGCCCTCAGGCACCAAGGCGTATCTGTTTTTTGAGGGAGATGACTTGTCTTAGTAATATTATCACTCTCCCATGGGTTCTCATCCGAGATTTTAATGATTATGCAGCACCTAATGAGAAGCGAGGTAGGAGTTTTTCTTTGAGCAGAGCAGCATGTTTCAGGAAAAATTAGGGTGACTGTAACCTTATGGATCTTGGCTTTAAAGGTTCTCCTTTTACCTATCGCAAGTGTAGTAATGGTGCTTTTTCAACTTTTGTGTGCCTTGACAAGGCTCTTTCCAATGATACTCGGAGATTTATGTTCCTGGAAACATCGGTGCATCACTTACCTCGCTCCCAATCTGACATAATCCAATTCTTTTGAAGTTGTATGGTTTTATTCCTCTTGTGAGTTCTCGGCCCTTCCATTTTCAAGATGCTTGGACTCTTCATAAGGATTTTTTTCTCCGTCCTTAAAGGTGCTTGGAACTAGAATCATTCTTCGCTCAATGAGGCACTTGGTAATGTCAAAAAAGCTGCTCTAAAGTTTAATAGGGAGACTTTTGGGAATATTTTCCCACTAAATAGGTGAATCCTATCAAGACTTGAGGGAGTTCAGAATATCTTAGCGTTTAACTAAACAAATGAACTCATCTCTTTGGAGCATAATCTTATTTTTGATTATAATGATATTATCAGGCAGGAGGAGATTTTTTAGTATCAGAAGTCTTAGGTTCAATGGCTGCAGTTTGGGGATCGAAACACGAGCTTCTTTCATGTCATGACTATCTCTCATCAGAAAAGAAACCAGATTGAGCGCCTTCAAGTTTCCGATGGGTCCTAGATTACAAAGGAGACGACCCTTAAAGATGAGGTATTGACTTTTTTTCAAGAATTATTTTGCTCTACTGATGATATTTCTTTGCCTTCCCCCCATATTCCTAATCATCCTGAGATATCTGGGGAGGATGGCTTTGCTCTTTTGAAACCTATTACTAAAGAAGAGGTTTTTGCTGTTGTTCAATCTATGAAGCCTTATAAAGTTCCCGGCCCTAATGGTTTTCAGCTATAAAAAGTATTGGCACCTTGTTGGAGATTGTGTTTTCAACATGGTGCGAGATGCCTTTTCCACTAGTGTTTGTCCAGATAATCTTACTGATACTATAGTGGTCTTGATTTCGAAGGAGAGACGACCTATTTCTATGACCCATTTTCGCCCCATTAGCTTATGTAATGTAAGCTATAAGATCCTTACGAAGGTCCTTGTTCAACAAATCTGGCCTCTTCTAGATAATCTTATTCTTCCTATACAAGGGGCTTTTATTCCAGGAAGAACTTCTTTGGAACATATTGTTAGGCCCCACACCCCACCTTTCGGTGTTTAGGGGTTATACCCCGGCGTGTGTTTGTGGGTTATACCATGGCACCACAACCTTAATCAGTATTGTCCTCTTTGGCCACGATTCGAACTCGTGACCTCAAGGTTTTGTTGTTTCTAAGAACACGCCTCTTACCGTTGCCCATGACCTCAAGAGAACAATACTGATTAAGGTTGTGGTCGCGTGCAAACTTGAGGTATGCGGAGCCTCACTCGCCCCGTTAGATTGGGCTTGAGTTTGCCCCAGTACGCAAAACAGGGACCTAACATTAAAAGGCATCTTTTAATGTTGGGCCCCACACCCCACCTTCCGGTGTTTGGGGATTATACCCCGGCGTGTGTTTGTGGGTTATACCACGGCACCACAACCTTCAAAGGTATTGTTCTCTCTAGGAATCGAACTCGCGACCCCTCAAGGTTTTGTTGTTTCTAAGAACACGCCTCTTACCATTGAACCAAGTGGCTCAATAGTAAGAGCCGTGTTTTTAGAAACAACAAAACCTTGAGGGGTCGCGAGTTCGATTCCTATAGAGGACAATACCTTTGAAGGTTGTGGAAGCGTGATATAACTCACAAACACACGCCGGGGTATAACCCCCAAATACCGAAAGGTGGGGTGTGGAAACCAACACATATTATCCTGGTAAAGGAGGTAGTTCATACTATCCGAAAATCTAAGAAGAGGGAGGGTTATCTAGCTATGAAGATTGACTTGGCTAAAGCTTATGATAGAGTGGATTGGAGATTCTTGAATAAGATGATAGTGGATTTTGGTTTTCCTTCAATTATTGTCTCTCTTATTATGTCGTGTGTTACTAGTTCACGACTCTCTATCCTTTGGCATGGTTCCTGTCTCCCATCTTTTGAGCCTACATGCAGCTTATGACAAGGAGACCCTCTCTCACCTTACTTGTTTGTTCTTTGAATGGAGAAGCTTTCCATCCTCATTCTGGTAGAGTTAACTCCAAGCTTTGGAAACCTATCAAGGTTTTAGGTAATGGTCCTCCCATTTCTCACCTCTTGTTTGCAGATGATGTTCTCCTGTTTTCCTATGCTTCTATCAGAGGGTGTCAGACTGTGTTGAACACCTTAAAGCAATTTTGTGCTTGCTCAGGTATGAAAATTAATGAGCAAAAGTCTAAAACTTTTATTTCCCCTCATGCTCCCCGTCGTCACAAGGAAGCTTTGAGGCACTAGTTTAACTTACGCTTTACAGTGAATTTGGGAAACTATCTAGGCTTTCTTCTTAATGGCAATAACAAGAAAAGTGATTTCACGACTGTTTTAGATAAGAGTCAAGCTCAACTACAAGGTTGGAAGGCAAAATTTCTAAATAAAGTTGGGCAGTTAGCGATGGTGCAGTCTACCTTATCTACTATCCCTTTATATACCATGCAAACTTGTTGGTTTCCTACTAGTGTTTATGATACTATCAATAAGTTTTGCCGTAATTTTCTGTGAAAATCTAAGGATGGAAAAGGCATTCATTTGTTGAATTGGGAGTTAGTTTCCTGATTTCTTGGCAAAACAGGGTTCTTCTTCTTTGCATCGGTGGCTTGTGTGGGAGAGTCCTGTGCCAGGGATTCACCAATTTTTACAGAATAATGCTTGTTCTGTTTCTTTTCTGAGGCCTTAGGCCTTTTGTTTTTTTTTTTCTGTTTCTAATTCACCAAAAAAAATTATGTTATTAGTCGTACTGCCACTCAACGGATCTTACATATTTGAGGCCTATATCTGAAACGACAAGTCCAATCAATCCTAATTAGCTATTAACCAAGTTGCCTTGTAGAGGTTGTATTCAATTGTATCAGGGAGAGATACAGTCCAACTATATCTCAAAGAAAGATTGTCTGTAAACTGGAGAAGGCCCAAGATGAATTCACATTATCATAATCACTAAACATAAGTAATGATCTTCTTACATACTTAGACACCCTTTAGTTTTAGTGAATTGAGTGTTGGATTGTACCTATAAATAGTTAGTTTTTGCAAGCTTATTACGTTGAGATCAGATTCAATATGCAAGAAGAAAAATGTAAAGGCATAATTGGGATTGGAGGGCCTATGATATGAATTAAATAAAAGTTTATGATTGCGAATAACAATGTTATCTCCAAGCCATTAGCCATGCGAGCGAGGCATAAACTTACAGCTTACAGTGTATTCCTCTGATTAAAAAAACGTGTCATACAACTTTTTTGGTTTTCTTTCTCGAAAAGGGAAAAAAAGAAAAGAAAAGAAACAACACTTGAAGTTGGGACAATAAGCTGTGTTGGGGTTTCAAACTTCTGCTACCAAACTTCTCTTACCCTTGGAATCAATTACTTTTCTTCTTCTTCTTCTTCTTCTTCTTCTTCTTTTGCCTTCTCTCTGTTGTTAATTTATGGCCGACGCTTATTGGCGTTACGCCGAATCACGACAGCCTCCACTACCGCAGTCCGTCGTTGGAAAACGCCCTCGCTCCGATTATGGTATTATTTTTTATTTTCTTTTTTTTGGCTTCAATTAAAAATATTTCTTCCTTCTCATTTTTGCCTACACATACATGTTCTGGAAAGTTGCAGACTTAGGGCTTCCTTTTTCTCAAATTATTGAATTTGTCGATTTGCGTCGTGTTATCTCTTCCCTGTTCAATTTCTGTCATCTTTTCACCCTCTATAAGCGTTATGCCTCGCTATATATGGGTCAGAATTTGCGTTGAGCATATTGGTATTGACGAAGATGAGTTGAATATTTTTTAGGCGCGGAAAAGTAAGCGAATTCGATTATCTTCTTAAACCAGTTGGCGTAAAATGTTAACTTTTGAATTGTATTTATTCATGTACTTGAACCATCAAGAGTTCAAATATTTTAATCACAAGGGACTGCAAGAATCTAAAGCTTTACTTTCTGTTGCTGTGCAGTCAGATTGCCTTGGCCATGTTCTTCCACTAAGTTTTGTGTTAGATGGATGACTTGCTCAAAAACTTGATCACAATGTGGAAAAGATATGAAATTTCTTAAACGGAATCATGAAAACGCAATTTATTTGGCTCTGTTTTTTCTTTTGTACTTAGAGTTGACTAGTGATTTAACAGTTTTCGGTACTTGTAATATGCAAACTTTTACATGCATACTGCTGAAAATTGTTTCTCAAATGCCTCAGTGCAAGTTATATTGGTTGTTATATACACTTGATTTTATATCCAAGGGAATAGCAGTCTGGATTAGCCAACTATTATATTATTCCGTAAGTTATTTTACGCAGTTGAACTTGAATCTTTTGATGTACTGTGTTACGTTGTAGCATTGGAAATATGTTCCTCATCATAATGGTTTATTTTTCTTGGATCTTATAGACTTATCCAGCAGCAATGATCTATCTAATTACTACCCCCATGATGATGATAGAGTAATTCTTCGTGCTAATAGAGATTCAGATTCAATAGGAGCATCCTATGATCGTTACTTGCGCAGTGCGGTACTTAATTTCTATCAGTGTATTTAAACTTTGTTCCAAAATTTTCGCTTGTGATACTAGTAGAACTTAAGTATCAATTGAATGCTGCAGACTATTCCATCTTATACTGTGGGACAGTCTACAAGGCCTGCAACTGGAGTACACAGCCGTCCTGTTGATGATTCCCGTCTCATGGGTATTGGGAGCATGGACCCAGGTCCTGCTGTTAAAGACAGGATTTTGGGATTGGGAAGTGGAAGGTCTGAGGTTTCTCTTCCTCCTGATGCCACAAGTACCCTCTTTGTGGAGGGTTTGCCTCCAGATTGCACTCGGCGGGAAGTTTCTCGTATCCTTACATTAGCGGTCAATTAATTCCAGCATTTCTTGAATTCGATTTTTCTATTTTATTTCTTCACTTGATTACAGATATCTTTCGCCCATTTGTTGGCTACAAAGAAGTTAGACTAGTTAGTAAGGAATCAAGACGAGTAAGTTGTTTTGTTGGGTTCATTTAGTACCATTTTTTATTCTCAAATAATTTCAACCAACCATATTTTATTATTTTGATACTCACAAATTGACCTGCTGTTGAGCTATGCAGCCTGGGGGAGATCCATTGATCTTATGTTTTGTTGACTTTTTAAGTCCAGCTCATGCTGCTACAGCCAAGGATGCCTTGCAAGGTAAGTTTTTGCATGCATTGAATTTACATGCCTTCTTTAAGAAATCTTCAACTTTTGCCTATATTGTCATCTCAGCCTTTCCTTTCCATCTTATTTATGGGTGATGGACCCTGCACTTCAATGTTCGGGTGTATCCCACATTTCAGTGTTCATATGCATTAGGTGAGGAAGAGCAATTGGTTTAGATAAGCTTGTTGATGCTGCGCTGGCTATGAGATGCCTTAATAACTAAAGCACAAAAAGATAAATATTCAAGGATTAAAATAAGCAGAGGAAAATGTGTTCAAAACTGTTCCCACTCGTTATTATTCGGTTGATTGATCTAGTTGCATTTTATCTTGATTGCAGGTATGCATATACAGTTTTTGCTGCTTCATTTGGTCTTACTAGATCTTAAATTGCACTGTTCCTTGCATTGCCTAAACATTTTGATATTTATCTGTTTCCTGCTGGGTTTTGTTTTGATCTGAGGAACCAATGATACTATATCACTGCTAAGATTTTTAGTCTCACCTTTTATCTGCCTCATCTTTCTTCTAAGGTTCTCCATAGCTAATATTTGGAAATAGTATGTTTACTGTATGCATTTGGTGGCAGCAATCCCTATCTGGCTAGGCTAACCCTTGAGGCTTGCTACTCTCTTGATCTAGACCTCCTTTACAGTACATTTTAGATTTTGGTAAAAGGAGTACTGGACCTTCATTTCTCCAATCGTTTTAATGGATAACACTTTCTCTGGTGTATTTTGAGTTTATGTTCTTGAGGTTAACGATTTCGCCGTCCTTTGTGATCTATCTTCTGATTCCATAATCAGACGTTTAAAAGCGTGGTCAGTTGTGCAGCGTAAAATCGTCGCGCTCAATTTTGCAGGTTATAATTTTGATGAGCATGACCGCGATTCTGTCCATTTAAGACTGCAATTTGCTCGCTATCCTGGTGCAAGGTCAGGTGGCGGGCATCGTGGGAAGCGTTGATTAATGCAGACTTCACAGGTGGTGATGCCTTCTTCATTATACGCTTGACCTTTTTTATTCTCTGCCATCAGGTTCCATTTAAGAAAACTTTACTGTAGAGCGATGGAATCAACCTAAATCGTTGAACGGCCATTCTCTGTAGGATTCCTGCGAACTGGAGTGGTTATGATAATAAGGGACAATACAACAGCTTTGCGGTGTCAACGATTATGCAAATGTTGAAGTTTGTGAGACCCTTAGGATGAAACCGAAAACCATGGGAAATATGGATTATTCATAATCACAGGGCAGTTTATAAAATCTAGGAGATAAAGTTTTACTGTTAAGCCCATGTTATTTGCGAATATTTATCTTAACTTCAAGGGAAGTACTAGTTTAGCATGGACAAGAGTTTGTATGTTTGTCTTTATGCATTGCGTTTAGGAGTCATCGCACTTACATGCAAGCAGTAGCTTGCAATCATCAAGTGCAGGTGTAAATGCCTTCACAGCCATGTTCAGCCCATATCAAAAAAACGTAAAAGAAAAATAACTGTTTTTCAGTAAACATGTTGCCATGTTCCATTTGTTGGCTTTGTTTTAATCTTCCGACATTATAATCGTTTAAATTTCATATTTATCAAGAATATCCTGAGATCCTTGGACAAGAAATTGATTTCAGGCACCCATAAGTTGGTGAATTCCTTTGGGCGTGTGATCCCGAGTCCTGGAAACATAAATCATACGTTTGGACCACTATGGTGTTATTTTTTAAACTTAGCTAGTTCAGTATTAGATGCAAATTAGGTAGGTTGAGTAATATTATATAGTTAAGAAACAGATCGAACAATAACCTAAAGTAATGTATAGAAGCTAGAAGGCTAGAACAATTATGTTAAGTGCAATGGATAGTATGACAATCTTTGAAGACTTGAATAGTTCTCTTGCCATTTGCATGTTGATAATGAATGTTCTTATGTTTTGTTATTTTGATTGAGCTTGCCTCTTGAATGCCTCAGATATTACATCTACATGTTACATATGGTAAAGATTGATCTTCTGAGATACTTCTCTAATATTTATGCTCTTGAAGCCTACAAATAGAAGTATTTTGGATCATATCGGTTCAACAATTTTAGTTGTCGCACATTGTAATCGAAAGAGAGGAAGGACAAAAAAAAAAGATACACAGATCACTTATTCCTGACTGTGAGTTCTACTCTGCCCACCTGGGTGCTCCGTGGTGCAGCTAAAATATTACAGGAGCATCATAGGCGTGAACTCTTTTGCTACGATTGGTTGCCTAAAGATGTATATACCAACCCTAAAGATCTGGCGATTTCTGGTCATGAGAACTTAATGTATGAACTGAATTTTAGCATTTGATTGATACAATGGGGCATGTGTGATGCCTTGGGAATAGGTCTGTTTTAGATAATTATTTGGGATTAACAAGGCAACCATTTTATTGGTGAACTTAATTTATTTATGTTTAGGATATTTTAAGTTAAACACTATCCAGTTGCAATAGTAAAATTAAGATGTTTTATAACCATTTCTGAGCGAGAGAGGACTTGCTGATACAAAGTAGGGAGTGATGGGCTAGACCTAAATGGTATCATGTGCACAAGGGATTTAATTATGTTTTGAACTTGGTGCATTTACAATTTCAAAGTAAGTGCTCAGATTCTATTGCTGCTTTTATTTTGGTGTAAATTATTCTAACATACGAATCAAAACTATTTATTTAATTTGTTTGGGATACTTAGTGACAGGGTGCTGTTTATCGTCAAGTAATTTTGTCTGTTTGATTTAAACTTTGAGCGCCATTAGGCATTGGAATAAGAGAAAAGTTTGAACCAGCACAGAAACCCTTTCCTGAAAAGACAGAATACTATGATGAGATTAAAGAAAAGACAGGTGTCGTGTCATATAGAGAGAGGCAGATTGAAGGTATCTCTTGTCTGTTTCTATTTTGTTTTCTTTCCCCAGTTGATGGAAATTTGTCTGCATATGTCAAAACCCAATTTAATTTGCGGTTTGATGCATTTTTTTATTATGTCGTAAACAATTGATGTTTCTCAGAAATAGTTGCTCTCATAAATCAACTGCATGTAGACCTTGTGGTCGTATTTTTTTTAATTAAAGTTCAAAATTTTTGTTTCTGGAATGTGAAAACTTGACCAACCTTACAAGTTGCCGTACGACTTCGTCGTTGTACATGAATTTAGTATTCGTTATACATCTTTGCAATTTATGTTATTTTAATTGACATTACTGTTATTGGGGTTAGACATCCATGATTTGGAAAAATTACTGGTTGCATTGCAGCCTACCTGAGCTCTATCGACCCCAATGTTTTGTAGTTCTATTTTCAAGCTACAAAGAATGAGATAAGACAATGCTAAATAAACGTCTGAAAGTTGAAAGTTGGTGAAGAGGATGCAGGACGTATGTGAAACGTTCTCCGACTATACTTGAATTTTTGTACTACGAAATGATCTGTCACGTTTGTAGTTTCGATGCTAACTGATACATTATGTCACATGCTACATTTGATGCTGATTCCATATGGTTTGCTTCATGGCAGCCATCAGCGAATTAAACTGGTTAATGCATGTTGCTCGTGTCTTCCTCGTGTTTGTGAAAAATAACCTTTTTCTTTCTTGATTTTTCTGTTTCTTTGTTGAATATTCCTCATTCATCAGATGTGCCTCACCTCAAACAATAAGTTTTTGGTACAAAATAATAAAAAATGCAATGACATGCTGGTTACATCGTACAATTGATTCTTTTATTTGGTTGCCAGTTAAAATTATGTTGTCATATAATTTCCGTCAAACACATTCATTTAAAGAATTTAATTTGGATTATGTCATTGATTTAAATTATATATAGGTTAAATATCTGATTTTTCATTTATTTATTATTGTACTTGGAAAGGGTCATTGCCCTTAGGATGGAGCTCATAAGACCGCCACTATGAGCATCACGTACTAACAGTTCACACATGAAGCAATTAGGCAAACAAAATTTGTCCCCTTTGTACGAAAACCCATTATGTCTATAGAACTTATTAATTGCATCAGACGCACATGTAGCATAAAAACTTGAGAAATCAAGATCTTGTTCATATAAATCTTTAAAATATTCAAATCCTAATAACTTACTGCCTAAAGTAACAAGCAACCAATGCCTATGTGACAATGCATCAACAGCAACATTTTCTTTACCCTTTTTGTACTTAATAAGGAAAAGATTCAAGAAAAACATTCCACTTAGCATGTTGTTTATTGAGCTTGTTCTGACCATGCAAATATTTAAAAGATTCATGATTAGTATGGATGACAAACTCTTTATGCATCAAGTGGTGTTGCCAGGTTTCCAAAGCCCTAATGACAACATAAAGTTCTTTATCATAAGTTGGATAGTTTAAACACACACTATTTAACTTTTCAAAAAAATATGCTATACTCTTACCTCCTTGCATTAGCACAGCGCCAAAGCCTATGCTAGAAGCATCACATTCAATTTCAAAAGTTTGCTCGAAGTTAGGTAAGGATAATACTGGTGTAGTTATCAAATCCTTTTTTAAGGACTTGAATGCACGTTGTTATGCTTCTCCCCATTGAACTTAATGTTCTTTACTAACCCATTTAATGGGGCTGCATTGGTTAAGAAATCCTTCACAAACTTGCGATAAAAGCTAGCCAAAAATTGAAAGGATCTCACTTCAGTAATAGACTTAGGTGTAGGCCATTCGACAATGGCTTTAACCTTAGCCTCATCAACTTTAGCGTCGTCTTTACTCATAACAAACCTAAGAGATATAACTTCAGGAACACATAAAGTACATTTGCAATCAGGCATAAAGTTTTTGTGCATGAAAAGTGGAAAATGCTTGATCAAAATGTTTAGCATGCGAACCTACATCTCTACTATACACCAAAATATCATTGAAATAAATTAATACAAATTTGCTTATAAAAGGTCTAAGCACATGATTCATTAATCTCATAAAAGTCAAACAAACATTGGTCAAATCAAAGGGCATGATCCGTTCATAAAGTCCAAATTTGGTTTTAAATGTTATTTTCCACTCATCATCGTCTTTTACGCGAATTTGATGATAACCACTTGTTCAGACAATTTTCAAAAATTTGCGTTCACCATATAAGTCTTCTAGTATATCATCAAGCCTAGGAATGAGGTGTCGATATTTAATAGTTATTTTGTTAACATCGCTACAATCAACACTCATTTGCCAAGTTCCATCTTTCTTAAGTACAAGTATGATAAGCATGACACATGGACTTAACAACTCTCTAACCAAACATTTGTCAAGGAGTTCATCAACTTGATGTCGTAGCTCTTTTGTCTCCTCAAGATTGGCTCCATACGCTGGTAGGTTAAGAAATGTTCAAACCAGGTAAGAAATCGATTTGGTATTTGATTCCTCAAAGGGGAGGAATCCCCTTTGGCATCTCCTCAGGGAAGATGTCCTCATAATCTTGCAAAATAATTTAAACCTCAGTGGGTAAATTGCTTTGTAGTTCATTAGTAGCAAAGCAGTTTTCTTTATAAATCATAAAGACAAAAGATGTATGAGTAGAAATAGCCCTATCTATATCTCTCACACTCACATAAAAGCTGCCTTTTTCTCATTAGCTTTTGGCTTTTCACTCTTTCAGTTAACTGGTGCTTCCTTTTCTTCTCTCCCCTAACTTGACTTTTGCGACTCACCTTATCTTTTCTCTCTCTCTTCTCTCAATTTGATTTGCAACTTGTACAGATGAGGATGCCACGTAATAGGTATTGATAATCTAGTAATAAGATGCTCACTAACACAGTTAGTACAACTACCTCCATCAATAGTTATAAGGCATACCTTATTCTTAATTAAACACCTTGTATGGAAGATGTTAGTACGTTGTTCGTCATTTGGCTCAGGTGAAATTTGTGTATTGAAGGCTTAGAATATCACCAATGCTTCATTAGACCCCTCAGCCTCAAATTCATTAATAAAGTTGTCGCCCTCAACACCTTCTTCCTCGTCGCTTTGAGTTATTTTAGGCAGATCATCACACTCGGATCACTAATGGAAGTCCCATCCTCCAACAACATATATACCTTTTGGTTAGGACATTGTGATGCTATATGACCCTTACCTAGACACTTAAAGCATGTGACATGTTTCGATTGGTTTCGGTTTTCACCTAAGTTTTAAGAACTAGCCTCTAAGAAGGTTTAAAGGAGATACTTTTATTGGCGCTGTTGTTGGGTGGGTTTCTCTTAGCCCCATTATTTTCCCATTTATTTTCTTGCCAATGTACATTGTTAGGTCGAGCCTTTACTTAAAATAAGAAGTAGAAGCATTCTCCTTCACATGTCTTAGTAGTCATGACTTTCTCTAACAAATCATCCATATCAATGTACCCTTGCATCTCAACTCTCTGGCGAATTGGTTGATTTAAGCCTTCAAGAAAACGGGCTAAAGAAGTCGATTCATCATCTTTAGTGCCATCTTTGATTTTCAATGCCTCCAACTCATGAAAGTATTCAACTACAGTTCGACTTTCTTGCTTTAGTTCCTGTACCCTGTTATATAATTCACGAAAATAGGCATTTGGAGTATACCTCTTCCTCATTATGTCGGTAAGTTCACGCTAAGACAAAATAGAGGGTTCCTCATTCCTTCTACGTTAACGCACAAGGTTACTCCACCAAATAGTGGCATAATTTTGGAATTCAACAATAGCTAGCTTAGCTTTCTTTTCTTTAGAAAAATTATGGACATCAAAAATCCTTTCTACTTTCAATTTTCAATCTAAGTAAGCTTTAGGATAAAATTTGCCATGAAATTTAGGAATTTTGAACTTAATAGATCTCAAATTACCTTCAACATTTTTACCTTGTCCATAAGTGTGGCTGGAAGTTTCAATTTCTTCCTCGGTTTCTTCTTAATATTGATTGCTCATAGAAGCTTTGGTTGCACTCATGTTATTTATGGATTCCTTAATGTTTTTAATCTCAGCTCCTAAATCCGTCATTTGTTTTACCAATGCCATCAACAAGTCATTGTTGTTGGGGTCCATGGCGTCCCCTTTGGCATGGGCTAATTTAACAACCTCAAGTTCAGCCTGTCTCCTCCTTGTTGCTTTGTCAAATATGATACCTGCAAAAATGAAAATTTCACACCCTTTTTTTGTTTATTTTCGAACGACCTCCTTTGTGTATAACTTAGATTTACTCTCAACCCAAGTGTTTCACACTTCAATAGACTTTTAAAACCAGATGTAAAATAAAAACTCAGCCTTTTACCACCCCCTTCCTTGTTATCTTCTTGAGTGCAATGAATAATAAATGTTAATTCTCAAGAAAAGTATACGAAGAAAACAAGTTAGGAGGTCTAAGAACAAGAATGACTCAATTATAATTTGTAACGATAATCTACAACAAGAAAATAGATTATAATATGTCACAAATTGGCACAATTTTGGGTAGGGGTATTTTGGTAATTTTGAGAGTAAAAAAATATGCAATGTAGGTGTTAATCAAAATATCTCATCGAGTACTATCAAACTGATGTATAGCATGTTCTCAAATTTCTCAAGGTTAAAAAGATAAGACAATTTGAAGCCACGACAACTAAAAAGGAAACAATTTCTGATGCAAATGAGATTGACTAAAAGTAACCAATTTTAGCAATTTCTGCTAGTATGGAAACAATAGAAATAGGCAAGTAAGTCTTCTTTCCTTGCAAGTAAAGTACCTTCCAAATCAGTAATTCCTTTCACAGTACTGCTCTTTAATTATTAGATAATTCTTTTTATTGTATTTTGTTAATTTTTATTTTTAATTCAAAATGAAGTATTATTAAATTTCTTAAATTTTAATATAACAACATTTTAAAATTAAAAATAGATCAAAAGTTAACAAAATATGCTGGATGGAATTATAAATAGTACGACAAGAAGATAATTACTTCAAAAAATAAAAATTAAATTAAATAGGTTTTGAGTGTAATTATTTATGTTCTCTTTCATTCAATCAGCGTCATCTTAAGCTAATAATACGAATGGCATACTCCTGAGATTTTACTGGCACTGTACTTGTATATTATGATAAGAATGTATGCTTCGCACCCAATACTTACATTTTGGTGAGCCAAAATATTAGTATAACAGATGTTTAGAACTCTGTCCATCCTTTAATCAATTCAGAGATGGTTCCAATGTAGGAAGTGATAGCATTTAAAGGAAAATTGTTAAGAGTGAAAAGGAGACGAACACAAAAGTTTAATAAAATTTGACTTAAAATTGTTGATATGTGTATATATATATATGAAATTAAGATGAAATTATAATTATAAATTTATATGTCGTTCATAAATTATTTTATTAAAATTAAAACATTAACTAATAGAGAAACAGTACTGTTATAAGTAAATTAAAAATATAGTCAATTAGATTCTTGTCAATGAAATAGCTTAATTCACTGTCACACGTACTTGTGAATTTCCGCTCGTACGTTGAACTGAGTAGCAGAATAATACTGCGCGAATGCGCAGTAATAATGTCATGTGAATTTAACTGATTATATTAATAAATAGTTTTAATGTATAAATTAAAATAGAAAATAAAGAAATATATAAAGCAAGATTTAAAAATTTACAAATCAAATTAGAAAAGTTTGACAAATGAAATAATCAGTAAAAAATGAGACGAAGGAGTGAAAGTGATATAATAAGAAATATATATCACTGATTCTTATTATTTGATATGT
>JAOQMR010000006.1:14165667-14184574 GCA_027563865.1 Erythroxylum pelleterianum | reverse complement strand
ACAGATTCATCACCGAGGACAGCCCGCTCATGGATCCAAGCACCAACTTTCCGTTCGGCCAGAATCAGGCTGAACCAACACTCCATGATTATATGCAAAGTTTCTCCACACTCAAAAGTATAGCGAGGGACTGGTAAAAAATGCATCATTCTGCTCCAAATTGCTTTAGTAAAACTGCAACAAAAATATAAGTGATTCCTACCATCTATATCTTTTTTACGTAGATCACATACTAGATCATATATCCCAAACTATCTATCTTTAGTTCTCAACCTATTCCTGATTATCAACCAAGAAAAGATTGAAGCCTTTGAGTTCAAACAATTCTGCCATAAAATGTCATACCAAGGAATTGCTTCATCATTAGTAGCCATGATCCTATGACAGGAACTATTTGAGAATGTGCCTTTTGGGTCAGACACCCAAACAAAGCTATCCTGTCCATGCATCTCAGGAACTTGAGGTAAATAGACTACAAGCAAGGAGAAACCTCGAAAATTGCCAAACCAATCCCTATTATGAATAAGGGTAGATATTCTAGCATTAGCAGCAATACTGTTCCTAAGTTATGCTAGGTCTACTCTTTGAAAAAGCGGACTATTATTAGTTCAGTTATTAAACTAAAACTAAATGTTAGTACCATCTCCCAACTGATGCTAAGTACGAGGATACACTGAGTCTTTTAAGTTGAGTATATAATTGAAAACCCATGAAAACTCACTTGAAGTACCAATTTGCCAGAAGTTCTACTCATTGAGATGATAGACATTCACCCACTTGATCCATAATGCTTTCTTATTAGTAAATAAATTTTCATATCCTCTTACATAAGAGGACTTTTTGCATTTGTGAAATAGGAATTATGCCCAACCCTCCTTGCTTCTTTGGTCTTATGATATCACACCATTTAACCTTAGCCTGTTTTCAATCATCGACTTTCAGACCACAGAAAATCTTTCAAAATCTTGTCAATTTCTTTAGTTACTTGCTTAGGAAAAACAACATGTGCAACCTAGTGAATATGCATACTATTCAAGACCGAAGTAATGAGTGTTAATCTCGTGGTCCTAGATAAGAATCTGGTTTGCCATGCATAAATCCTGTCCTTGATCTTCTCAATTAGAGGAACAATGTCTGAAAACTTTAGTTTGGAGGTTGTTATTGAAACTCCAAAATATTTAAATGGAGGAGAATGTAATGGGAAGCCAACATTATTAAGAATGTTTTCTTGGTTCACATTCGAGGATATGTATAACTTTCTATTTTTTTCCGTATTCACCATAAGCCTAGACCATCTTGCAAAAATGCGCACAACGTGCCAATTATCCATACCACTAAATAGCATAAGGTCATCCACATAAATCAATTGAGATAATTTAATATCTTTGCATTTGTGGTAATAAAGGAACTTGCCATTACAGTTAATAATTTTGGAGATCAGTCATAAAAGTCCTTCCATAGCTAAAGCAAAAAGGTAAGAGGAAAGTGGATTCCCTTGCCTTATCCCCTAGCACTTATGAAAGACATAGAATGTATATCGTTAATCAAAACACTGAAAGATACAGTTTGAATGCATTCCATGATCCAATTCCTAAACCTTAGTGGTAGCCTTATTACTTGTAAGAAATCAATAATGTACTTCTAACTAATGGTATTATAAGCTTTGAAAAAGTCAATTATCATCAAACAACTTTTAATCCTCTTGCATGTTTGGTATTCCCTTAACAACCCATGAAGAATAAGAATATTATCACCAATATTTCTCTCCGGTGGAAAAGCCCCTTGTGCAGGATTTGTGACTTCTTTCAGGGCAATTTTGAGCCTCATAGCTAGTAACTAGGAAATCACCTTATACACTTTTGTGCAGCATGATATAGGTCTAAACTCGGAAATGGAAGATGGGTTAAGCTTTTTAGGAATCAGACAAATGTAAGCGGTGTTGAGAAATCTGGATCGGATCTGATCCGACCACAGCCGAATAATCACGAAACTCTTTCGTGATTTTTGATTTCTCGAAAACTAAGATCTATTTAATTCTATAAAATGATTAACACGAATCAACATAAAGCGGAAATTTAATTCGTACCTTATTCCTAAGCTTGATCTGTATCTTGTCGTATCCCTCGAACAGTTTCCGAAATCGATCCGCCTCAACCACCGTAGCCGCACAAGTGTCCGGCCTCTAACGGTATCCACATAATAGGTTGAGAGAACTCTGCAACTTTTTATGTGATTGGAGAGATCCAGGTACTACTATTTCAGTGATAGCAGATGGTCTATCAGCACAGCAACCTTTACGCCTTATTGTCTTGGGCGTATGTATATACAGGATATGGGGAAAGCGAAACCTTCGACGCTTCAAGTCTCAGGCTTCCACTAAAGATGGTCTGATATCCTTATTAATTGGAGAGATTCGTGAGATTATGTTGACTAGAACTTATCTCACCATTGTAGCCCATTATCCGCGCAACACTCAGGATATAGGATTACTTCCTGAATCCTCAGCTCAGCTTTGGATGTGGTTCCTAACGGCTCACGCTGGATCTGTTTAGTGTATTCCTTTTCGTTGTTTTTAGATAGGTCTAGTTCTTATTTTCTTGCAAATTTTGTATAAGGTCTTTCCTTTGAACTCCGTTGTTTATTCCTTGTATCATTCTTTTCTTCTTAATCAATTTTCCTCTTCAAAAAAAAATCATTGCAATATGGATGACGTGGACCAATCAAAAGGTGGTTATGTGGACAGGATAACAACAATTTCAAAACAAAGTTGCATTGCGCAACGTGGAGGACTGCGTTGTATGTGCTAAGGTTAGCCACGTGGGATGACAGGAAATTGTTTAAGAAGCCTAACATTTTGGTCCAGTCCACTGTTTGTCTTTTAAATAAGCAGGTAAGGATAGTTTACTAATTTTGCAATGCTTTATCTGGAGATCAAAGAATGTGTCGATTGGTTAAGTTGCATTGAAATATATTGTCTTAGCGGTAGAAAATGGTTCACTAAAGTTTAATATTTAGTAAACTTGTCTATTTTAATCTCCATAAGTCAAATTGTCTATTTTAGACTGGATCTTACTAAGCAAGCTGAAGTTAATAGAGGAATGCTTTTAACTATTACAACAATTATTAACATTGACGCGATACAAGATCTTTTAAGCTCACAAATGGATTAGTTATTTCCTTTTTCTTATTTGTTGACAATTAATTTTCACTTTATTTTGTTTATAACACTACTTTTGTTATTTTATGACTTACATTTTTGGTAAGATCAATTCGGAAATGGTATTCCAGAATTGAGAAGGTTTACAATTCAGATTTTAAGTCAATGTGTGAGTGCAATAGGCTGTGAACGAAACTGGAGCATATTTGAATTTATCCACTCAAAGAAAAGGAATATATTGGAGCATAAGAGGTTAAATGACTTGGTTTTTGTTCGTTACAATTTAAAACTTTGGGAAAGGCATATTATTATCATTATTAATTTCGATACAATTTCTTATAATTTTCTAATAATTAAATTTAATTGTTTACTAGGAGTCTTAATAGCACAAGTAGTTCAATTGATCCAATTTTCATTGATAATATTGATTTTTTAGCAGATTGGGTATCTGAAGAACCGAATTTGGTAGATGTCAGTGACTTGGAAGATAATCTTGGATGGGAAAGCACTGACATGTCATTTGGTGCATTAAATTTGAATGATAATGATGATGAAACTCCTCTCAATGATGAGGATTTTGTACTAAATGATAACTGAGGTCAGTGCAGTTTTAGCGGGTATACTCTTGTTGACGATTGAATTTTGTTCCATTTTTTCCTCTTCTTTTAATTTTTATTATATTTGGTGTTTATGTTAAATTCTATATATGTAATGTAAATATAAATTTTTATTTCAAGTTTAACTTCTACTTGATTGTTTCTTCGTTGTGAATTCTTTTTGTAAATTGTTTAAGGATATTTTATTGTTTTTTATTGGATTTTTTGATATAATTATTATTTATTAAAATGATGAAATTGTATTATTGTAATATTTTAAAAACTTTGTATTATTCTTAATTTTATATTTGTATAATGATGATTGTCTTTTTATATTAATTGTGGTTATTATTTATATGTGAAATATTTAAAAACTATTGTTATTTCATATTAATTATGATTATGACTTTTGGAAACATGATTGATGTAAATAATAAAATTGTAAAGTATACAATACAACTGTACAATATACTAATGAACTATTTTGTAAATTTTAAAAATTTTAGGGGCTATTTTATAAATTTTAAAAAATTATCCAAAACAATATCCAACATTAATGGTATTTATATAATACCGTGTCAGAACTCAGCCTAATATCAAATTGGATTATGCATTAGCAACTTTGGATTATCCTTTATGAGCGTATTCTTCAACTTAATTTCTCCACTTTCATAGGAGTAATTATGCATAATTCACAATAAAAGTAGTCTTGGAAGGTAATCATTGCAATATGGACCACGTGGACCAATCAAAAGCTGGTTATGTGGACAGGATAACAACAATTTCTAAACGAAGTTGCATTGCGCAACGTGGAGGACTGCGTTGTATCCGCTAAGGTTAGCCACGTGGGATGACAGGAAATTGTTTAAGAAGCCTAACATTAATAGTAAGAAGGATAGTTTACTAATTTTGCAATGCTTTATCTGGAGATCAAAGAATGTGTCAATTGGTTAAGTTCCATTGAAATATATTGTTTAAGGCCATCTCCAACCAAGGCACCGTGCAAAAAATCCACTCCAACTAAGACACCAAAAGTACACATTAAAATGGTGCAATGAATAGTAACACACCGAAAGAGATAAATTTGTCTTTTTGTATTTTTGGTGCAATACCAAATTTGGTGTGTTACTATTCATTGCACCAAAAGTACAAAAAAGACAACTTTATCCTTTTACTTTTTAACATTTTCCTTTTATGTCCTTTTATCAAATTGATTTATTTACATAATTTACTAAGTAATTAAAGTTAACATATTTATTACTTTACACAAAATATATCATTATAAAGATCTCATTGAGACATTTAAAATGAGACTAATATTGAATATAATATTAAATTTATTTTTAATATTTATTTTTAATTCTTATTTATAAGTATTATAAATTTATTAATAAAATATGTTAAGAACAAAAAGTAAATTTGAAATAAAAAGTACATAAATTTAAACCACACCATTGAATTTAAAAATTAAAACTCAACAAAAATATTTGAAATTACAACCAAACTTAAATAAATTACAACAAAAATTAGACTCGAGATTATAATCAAACTAAAATTACAAAAATCATCTTAAAAGTAAAACTAAAGCACTTGAAAATATTAAATTAACATAAAAATAATTTGGAAGGTCATCCCATTTCCAAATTAAAGATAAAGAAGTTCATTATGAACTTCGTAATGTACTGATTAAACATTTGTGGGAACGATATGAAAATTCAAATGATTAGAGATTAAATGAGAAATTTTTATTTGTATTTTTAATAAATAAATAAATAAAAATTATTGTATAAATATAAATTAATTTAATTAATAACTAAATTATTGTGGTTATATAAATATAAATTAATTTAGTTAATAACTAAATTATTATGGTGTATCCTTTAAAAAAATTTGGTGTAAAAATTTGGTATAAAATGATTGAAGTAAGACCAAATTTGGTGTAAAAAAAATTCTAAGAAAATTCTACTTTACGCCAAATTTAGTTTTGGTGTAACGATCGGAGACGGCCTTAGGTAGGAAATGATTCACTAAAGTTTAATCAGGATCAGATACGCACTAGCTCAGTTCTACTGATTAAAACATATACTTTGCACCTGACCTAACACTATTCTTGTAAAATTCAGTCCGGCGAGAACTTTTTGGGGCAACCGAAGTCCGGTTTCCTATTTGTTGCCATCCATCCTAAGGCCAATCCGGAAACGATAAGTGGTTGTCATCTTGCCACGCGACCAAGATCAATTTGTGGGTCCAACCTACGTGACACTAGCGGTACGTCCCATGTGTTTTTGTGAGCCATGCGGATCAAATCGTTAAACCAGTTAGAGGCTTTGATTCGTTCCCTTATCCTCCGCCAACCTCAAATCACTGCCACTACCATTCCGTATTCTAGTCTCTGCCTCTGTTCCTTAATCCCAGTAAGCGCTAGGTGACCCAACTCAGTTAATGGCATTACTCAACTCAAGGTTAGAGAGGTTCCTATTAACCAAGCTTCATTTTAGCAACTGCCGTACCAAAACCACTATCAACAGAAGCAACAGCTTTGTCTCAGTGAGACCCAAAAGCCAGCAACAATGCTCTGCCATTGCCCTAGACGCGGTGTCGTCCTCGTTGACTGATGTCGCCGGGATCCGATGGGGATACACAAGTTTACAGGGCGTTCGTGACGAGATGGAAGATGATATCGTCATTCGATCAGATGGTCTCGATGGCTTCTCATTTGCTGCGGTTTTCGATGGTCATGCCGGTTTCTCTTCTGTAAAGTTCCTGAGGTTTGGCACTTACTGAAAATCGCAATGAAATATGTTTATGGGGTTCTGTTCTTTCTTACCAAAAAAAAAAATGTTTACCTAGATTTTGGAGCTTTGGATGGCTTAAGTTCGATAAATGCGTCAGTATTCATGTGGTGCATGATAGATAAGGTCTGCAAATAGAGTCTTTGAACTTTCTTTGTTACACTGTCATATGGAATTCCTGTATTAATTTGATTTCGCCCAACAGGGACGAGTTATACAAGGAGTGTATTACTGCTTTGCAAGGTGGCCTGCTTCTGAGTGGGAAAGATTTCAATACTATAAGAAAGACCTTAAAGGAGGCTTTTGAAAATGTTGATGCAAAGTTGCTAAATTGGTAATGCCAAAAGCAGCAAGTTATGAATTTCACATTGTCCTTGTGTGCTTATAATTTATATGTAAAGTTGTTATGTTAAAAGCTGATAATTCTCCATTTTCTGTAGGCTTGAGATGACCTGTAAGAAAGATGAATCTGGTTCAACGGCAACTATTGTCTTCCTTGCGGATGATATGCTCATTATTTCACACATTGGTGACTCCTCTGTGGTACATATTCTGCTCCTTCATGTACTCTTGATTCTTTTTAGTTGCTTTTATGTATTTCTTTTAATCTGTTTTTCAGTCTAATTCCCTTTGAAGTTGCTGGGACATGAAAATTAACAAAAAAATTTAAGCAATTTTAATGACAAGGATTGAAAAGATTTTGTAAAATTTTCATTTTTGCTAAATCAATATGTCAATGCAGGTCCTATCTCGTTCTGGAAGACCAGAAGTGCTGACTGATCCTCATCGACCTTATGGTAGCAACAAAGTCTCCCTTCAAGAAATCAGAAGAATCAGAGAAGCAGGTGGATGGGTGTGTTTTCCTATTCTTGATTTAATTGTATGGGCAACAATGTGCAAAGAAATTTCTGACATCTCATCATTCATTATTATCGCATTCCTTTCTTCCATCAAGCTTACTGATTTCCACTTCTAT
Source organism: Erythroxylum pelleterianum (assembly GCA_027563865.1). Taxonomy (NCBI): domain Eukaryota; kingdom Viridiplantae; phylum Streptophyta; class Magnoliopsida; order Malpighiales; family Erythroxylaceae; genus Erythroxylum; species Erythroxylum pelleterianum. Next base: position 14,177,053 of record JAOQMR010000006.1, on the reverse strand, counting down.
GTTTCCTTGGGATTGGTACCAAGATTCATAACATAAACAAAATGTTAATTGGCCTCCTTTCGTGAATCTCATTCCAACCATGAGACCTTCTTAGATTTACATGCTATATTGAGACCTTTGGCTTGAAATGTTTCATGAATACGAGGCCTATAACATTATTCCTAGTGTCATTGTCTTATCAAATATTCAAAGTTTTGGAAGCAACCATTCTGCGACCAAAAGTCTTCTGTATAGTTCTCCGTGTATCAGGATATCTGATATTGATTCTTCCTGCTTTATGTAGATTGCTAATGGAAGGATTTGTGGCTACATAGCTGTTTCTCGTGCTTTTGGGGACATACTGTTCAAAACAAAAAAGAATGAGTATGTAACTTTGGTTACAAAGTTACATGAATTTGTGTTAATATGTAACCTATAATCATATCCTAACATGTTCAAACAATAGCTAAATATTCTACTTACCATAGGATGCTGAAAAAGGGACTTGAAGAAGGGAAATGGTCGGGAAAATTCATTTCTCGGTATTGTTCTGTCACCTGATCCTCAAGATTCTAATATTTTCATCTGTAATTTCATTTCCTTGATGCTCTACATACAATGGTCAGAACTGTTAATAATGCAGTAGTTTGTGATAAAATCACCTCAGAGCATATTGTATAACATATGCATCAGAAATATAATTCTTTTTTCTAATGAAATTTGGCTATACAGCCAAATTAAACATATATTAAGCACATGGACAGAAAAGCAGATACTTTCTAAGTTCAGCCATTGGTCATAATGCCCCCTTACTGTTTGTGGATTGGTCTAGGAATCTCCAAATGAGGAGTTCAAAGCCTGATGTATACCATATATTCATATATTGATTGGATGAATACTGTCTTATGATCTACATATGTATGAGTCACACATATATAACGTCTTATTAATTCGGGGGCATTACTTTTTAATTGTTTTGCTGCATTTCTTCCGCCAAGTATGCAAGTATTGAGTAAATTGCTACTGATAATGGCCATTGTTTTGAATAGAAGCTCAATGATCTCGGCCTGGTATTCCAAAGCAGTACTATGTGCTTGTAGTTAACCCTGTACTGTAGGCACTGAACAAGTCGACAAAATTGCTGCTAAGCGTCTTCATGTAATTTGTTATAAAGTATATTGCATTAGGAATTGATTTGCTTGGCATTTTAGAAAATGAAGTGATGTTATGGTTTGCCAGGGTAAAATTCAACAATGACTTACTTATCGCATCTCCAGATGTTTTTCAAGTAAGTCTGGGGTCAGATGCAGAGTTTATGGTTTTAGCTTCTGATGGCTTATGGGATTACATAGACAGGTTTGTAAGGGATTTATTAATATTATTTAGATTCAGATGGAACGCTGTTCCTGTAGTTATTAATTCTGAGCAAGTTTGACTAATAATATATATATGCCTACTATCATCTGTTTCAGTTCAGATGCAGTTACATTCGTAAGGAATCAACTTCGAGAGCATGGAGATGTTCAGGTAATTATTACATCTGTTTCTTAATGTTCATTCAACTGCTACTAAAAGTGGGATGCAGTTTCTAAGCTTCTAGATGATTCTTCTCATGCTAAGTTCCGATTTTATTCTTGTTGTGGCTTCAGCTGGCCTGTGAAGCACTTGCACAAGCAGCAATGGTAATCACTTCCTGGAGCATTTGTGTTAAATCTTAGATTGAACACTATTACTTGAGAGTTTTCTAACATTAAATTTCAAGTATTTCAGGATCGAAGATCACTAGATAATGTCAGCATTGTTATTGCTGATCTAGGGTACGTAATTATTTGATGCTTATAACAGTTCTCCAATTGTAAATCCATGCTTATATGTAGTCCTCTGTTGACGTATGGATAGTTGAAACTACTACATTAATTCCAGTATAATAAAGCATAGGAAAATTAATAGTAACTGAAAGTTGTACTGAAGTCTAGAACGGTTGATTATTTCTAGGAAAAACCTTAATTGTTGGTAATATTGAGAGAAAAAAAAATGTTTTACCAGAAGTTTAAAACTGGAAATATTACTTTTCTGAATTAGACTCGTAGTGTTTCAATTGGAATGGCTATAATTGTATCCACAGTTGCGGGAATAACTGTTAAAGTACATTTGTTAAATAAGCATAGAAGATATAAACTGCTTACTATCCATATGACAGAAGTAGTTAGTTTTCTTATAAGCAAAAGAAGTGGTAATCAATGTCTAACAAACAACCAAACGTGAAATGTTGTTTACCAAGGCAACTTTAGGATCCCATGACCTGTTAATTTTATCAGTTGTTTCTTCTTACGCATCATGCGATCCAAGCATAGATCTATATTGTCTATTGATAACATGCTAATTTTTCTCCTACTTATTAATGTTAATATGCAAATTAAGGCGGACCGATTGGAAAAGCATACCACTTGAGCAGCAGAATGTTTTCTATGAATTCGGACAAGCTATTGCAACCATGGGCATCGTATGTCTTGGAATATGGGTGTCATCTATGCTTTAAATTTGCTTATAGCTGATAGATTTCATCTGAGAGAGTGATTGTTCCATCTGGAAAGGTATTGTATTGTATATAGATCAAACAAATGATTCGTAGATTAGTTTCACAATCAGCAACTTTTTCATGTTACTTGCCTGATAAATCAAAATTAAGATACAAATGAAACGTTAATCAGTCATCCAGTCATGATTTGTTTGCGTTGCTAGATGTTAGTTTCATCTACAATCAAGAGAAATTTTCTCTCTTCCTTGTTTTTTCTAATAGAAGATTAGACATGAAATTCCTTGTGCCATTTCTAATCGACCCAGGAAAAAGTGGATGCATCTTCATGCAGATATTAGTTGGAAACAGCTATTGCCTATTACAAAGTAAGCATCATCATAAGTTCTTAATTACATTAACCAGTAATCCAAACTTTTTCTTTCTTCAGAATAAATAATATGTGACACTAGTGAGAATACTACATACTTTGTTGCAGTTGACATTCTTAACAAAGAGTAGCGGTTGTCTCCAAAACTTCATCATTATATGAGAAAGGCATTATACGTATATATATATATATATATATATATATGTCCATATGACCTCAAAACATTAACATATACAGAAGGACATTTAATTGTTGATCAGTTGAGATTTTTTGATTGCCAAATCTAATAACAAGTCATTTTAAGAGGTTTCAAGCTTACAAAATAAATAGTATTCTTTTACGAGTGAATGCGGAAGTCTTCAGCTTCAAGTCTCATTGATTTTTTCGGGATGGTAATTTATGTCCCGTGAAGTTAGGCTTCATAGACGCACAGAGAGGCCCTTACATATTTTTATCAAATAAAAATAATTCGCATTTCATTTGATTGGGTATTTAAACATTCATATTTAGCCATGAGGTATCCTGAGTGAGTCCCAATTTTAGGAAGACACTTTTAAGTCATCCATATTTAGACTAATTCTCGCTCACACTGGACAACCTGTAAGGGGTAAAGTGTTAGCCAAATAGATTTATCCATTCCCAGAACTTGAACTCGAGACCTCTAATTAAGGGATGAGAGTGCTGAACCACTCACTTCATAGATGATTGGTTTAAACATTCATTTTTTTAATTCCTCAGCTAGTGTTTTTGCTAGAATTTACAATTGGCCTACAAGCCCATAAGAAAAGAAAAGTTAGACCACATATAAGTCTGAGTGAAGTTCCATCCTAAAACCAATTGGTGATAGGTGGAGTAGCCCACTAGACTTATATATTGTGTTGTGCGGAAACGTTAATAAATTTGGAGTAAAAACAAAATAACAACAAGAACACCAAGATTTTTATACTGGTTTGACAATGCTTACGTCTAGTTTGGAGACGACTGAGTATTTCACTATAATCAATGAGAGCATATAATAGTGTTTATTACTCAATTTTCCAAAAGACCTAAATTAACCCGAACTTACACACTACTATTAGAAAAGAGAAACAAAAAAATATAAATATCTTTTTTTTTCTCTCTCTCTAGAACATTCTCTTTTCTCTCGAAATTGTGGCTCTCCCTCTCTTCCGGAAAACTTCTGTAATCTCTCACAGTAAACTTCTTCTCTTTTCTCCTACTCATCTCTTTCGTTGTGCTTCTCTTTTATAGAGAATTCTATGGATGTGAAAGCTAGCTACACCACCGAAATCTACCTCAAAAAATAAGCCACCATTGTTGAGTCAACAATCACCGAAAGCAAGCTTTAATTTCTGACTTTGAGAAGGTAAGATTTTTGACTTTGTAACTTTTAATTTCTGACTTTGAGAAGTTGAGATTTCTGACTGAGACAATATTCAACATGTTAGTCTTCTTTCCTCTCTTTTATCAATGTGGGACAAACTCCCACTCATATTTCTGACAAACTCCCACTCATATTTCAACACCTCTCCTCACGTGTGGGTCTAACACGTGACATAATCTATCATTTTAAGGTGCTAATGACTAACATAAGAGCAACCTGCTTTGATACAATGTTAGAATTTATAATGGACCTACAAGCTCACACGAGAAGGAAAGTTAGACCACATATAAATCTAAGTGAGATTCCATCCTAAAACTAATTTGTGATAGGTGGAGTACCCCACTAGACTTATATGTTGGTCTTCTTTCCTCTCTTTTTCTAATGTGGGACAAATTCTCACTCTTATATTTCACCAGTATGTGCTTACCACCTTCTCTAAACTACCTCCTAAGCAAAACCTGTCATTATTTCACCTAAAGTTTAATTTTTTTTCATTCTCTGAATCGGTTATTTATAAAACCCAGTAATTCGTAGTTCTTTTATTTTTGCATCGGAATCATTTATTTATATGACTGAATAGCTTTAAATCAGAGATGAAAATATTTCATTTGTTACAACTATGGAATCGCATCTTGACTCAGATACTGTGAAAATCTTGATCATAATTCTTCATTTGAGTTCATCCGCGTCCTTCAAAAGCTTTTTCTCATTACTATAATTTGTCTCACCTTTATCTCCAATCTGTGATGTGAAATTTTCGCAAATCCTTTAACCTAATAGATAAAGAATTGGAACTTGAAACAACATAAACATGACAGATCAACATAAACCACGAGCTGTGGCGTGATGGTATGATCATCTCGTCCCTTAACCATGTGGTGGGGGGTTCGAACCACCACTCATGAAAATGGAGCAACTCTCGTGGCCAGCCCTTTACTGCTTAATGCAAGTTCCCGGGGCGAGTCCAGATTTAGTCGGTTATCCCTGTGGTGCCGGATACCGGATGGTTTCGACTTTCGACCAAAAACAAAAAACATATTGAGACAAGTGCAAAGGAGGATTTTGGTAGGTGATCCAACTCGAGCATACATGCACGATAAGAGTGTCATATATTTCGGTGTCATAGAAAACGAAAGTGTATATAAACAGTAATCACAATGCTAAAATGTACCTATACATCAAATATTATTTTTCTTGCCACTCACCACCAAGCCATCAAATTTGTCATGAACAAGTCTAAAGAATTGCAGTAATCACATCTTTTGCAATATATAACAACCCAAGCTGCAATAACTTTCCACAATTTGTGGAATTCAATCCTTACGATCTCACAATACACGGCCATAATTTCACAGGACGACTTCTAAACTAGTATACATTAACAACAACGTTACAACTTCCAAAGAAAAAAAGAAGCGAGTATCAAAGTTGAATTGTTTTTTAGTATAAGCTTTGGTTGATCTGAAGTCGTTGGCTTCAGACCTGTAGTGATAATAAAGAAAATCTGAACAATGCATTGCAGGATGACCACCTTATAATGATTCGATGACTCCTCCAATCGAATATGCAAAATGAGAGATTTAAAATACAATCTGACATTCTGACCAGACAGACATAATGATGAACTTAAGCAGATACAAAAAGAAAACAACAAAACAAAAACCAGTCAAAAATCACGAAGTGAATCTGAGCCTTAGTAAACAAGACACCTGGGTTCACTTCAATCTTCATGTTTTGGAAAAATTTCAATCTAATATGTTGCACACTCGCGATCAACAAACCAATGCTATAGGTTCTTCAGAGATGACGATCACGCTCATATGATACTCAGTTATACAGGTCTCCATATGACCTTGACCAGCAAATTACAAGCAGCTGTAGGCCATGTTTCTGATAAACGCATCAAAATGGTCTCCATCCTTCATATCAATACAGGATACCTGCATGAATCATCTCGATTTCATTTATTCCCTTTTCTGGTTCCTATACATCCGCCAAACCTTGTCTGCAAAGCAATCACTTCCAACGTCCTTTAAACCAAAATGAAGAACCCAAACCCATAGTTCTGATGCAAGAGTTTAACAGCCTCACAATCAATGACTTTTGTTACCAGAAAAAGAGAAGGCAGACGACCCGACAGACTCAACAGACCCAAATGCATGCAGGGACTTCTAAAGGAAAGAAACATGCCAAGTAATAATACCCTCAGATGGAAATGGCTCTACTAATGGCCAACTTGGCCCATTCGGCGGATTCCTTAATCATATGGTCCTCAGAAGATAAACATTCATTTAAAAAGTCCTTGCTAGAAATAGACTGCTGTATCAAAGGACCAGCATTGTTTCCAAGCGTATCTGCCAAATCTCCAAGGACCCCAATGGCAGTTTTCATCACAATGTCATCCCTGAAAAAATACATATGAAGTCATTAATAAAAATATTCATTAGCTTAAAGAACAAATAAAATAAGAAGACATATTTCAGCATAACTAACATGTCTTTCTCCATGTATAAGCTATCCAAAAACTGAAGGATATGAGGAGCATAAGGAATCAAGAGCTGGGTTTTGGAAGAGTTCTTGAACCCTTGAAGAATCCCTGAATATGCCTCCAATATTCCATTTCTAAGGGAATTTGCATACTCAATCATTTCATCATCAGCACCTGTCGTGTGAGCAGACAACTCTGCGGCACTTTGAAGCATGGGCATGGCATACATTAAGTACTTCTCAAAATTCTCACCAATTGCCAGTGCAATATCACCAAAGCAAGAAAATATTGGAGGCTTCACAGATCGATGTAATTGGTTGCTCGATAAATCCTTGAGAAGTTGCGTCATAATCCCATCACAATATGATAAAATGTTATCTTCCATTGCCCTACAAATATCTCCCACCACACCAACTGTAACAGCACAAACCTGGTACTCTTCAAAATTCTGAAGACCCATTTCCAAATACTTGTAGAAGTCTGGCATGTATTTCCCAAATTCTGGACCAGTTGCATAGGCAAGGGCTCCAATGGCCAGCATGGCTTCCTCATGCACAGTTGCACTTCTACAAGCAAATACCCTCAGGAAAAGTCCCATTACCTGATTGGCATACTGCACAAACATATGCTTAGTGGGCTCTGTTGAACCTAACTTCTGAATGATGACCTGTAAACACCCACAAAGGAGACCTTGTAATTCACCCTGTTTCTCCCTCTCATCTGATGAAAGTTTCTGCCCTTCCAGAGTCTTGTGAAGCTCTGTCATAATAACAGGAATCAATTGAAACACCATGGCTGCCGTTTCATCAGTTGAACATCTTACTACTTCATTTAATGTCTCGTACGCAGCAGTCCTTAACCGTGACTCCCCCGCATCTTCTCTGTGAGTCACAGTGAGAAGAACCTGGACAATTTCCTGGAAATAAGGAGTTAAAGGAGATGATGGGCCCACATCTTCATAACCTTGAGCAAGAAAATAGAGGGCGCCACAAGCCTTCTCAGCTACATTTGGAGCATCCTTCATGCTATGAAGTAAAACAGTGATAATTTGTTGGCAATTTGCTTGGGTAATAATGGGTGTATCCAAAGTTGAACCATGAAGGAATTCAAATATCCGCCCCAGGGTCCAAGCAGTGGTGTCTTTCACATGACTATTGGGGTCCTTTGTCAAAGCACTGAGCATGAAGTTCAAGGCAACATTGACTATAAGTGTCAACTTGTCAGGGGAAGGACCCTCCAATATTGAGCCGAAGGCATAAGTAGCTGCTTCCCTTTGTCTCCAGTCTGCTTTTGTTATGTTCTCTTCAATGAATGGCATAACAAGAGGGACAATATCGTCCCCAACAGTTCTAGCAACCAATCCAAGACACGTTCCCCCTGCCATCGCAATGTTCCAAGCCCCTTCATCCTGATCCTGATCTTCCTCTTGCTTAAGAAGTGTCTCCAACAACATTGGAACAAGAGCAGGGAGAGCTTGCTTGATGAAATAAAAGCAAGGAACATCGGAGTCTGCAGTTAAATCCCCATCATATTCTTCCAAAATGTCTATTTCCTCGTCACAAATAGAACTCCAAAATTCAATTGCTTGAAGAGCAACAGGCTCTTCATCCTCCCTCACAGCCTTCGCCGTGATGTTAAAGATGTCCTGAATATAAGGAGCTAATCTCTCATAATATATTGACGAAATGGAAACCAAACATTCAAGAGCTGCTTGCCGAATCTTCACTTCAGGAGACAAGGTAGCCTCACAGACAACTCTCATGATATAATTCCGTTCCATATCGTTGCTAAAATTTGCTTGAGCAAAGCCCAAAGCATTGTACAGGGCTCTAGTGGCAGCAAGTCTTACATCATTGTTGCCTTCAGATGCATTCATACCCTGAACTACTGCTGTAAGTATCTTATTCACTTGATCTTGATCTACTATATCAGGAGAGACTTCCTCGCATAAATAGCCAAGAGTGTCCAGAGTAGCTTGCTTGACATGAGCAGGAAGCTGGTGAATGTTCAACAGAAGAGATCCTATTAACTCAGGCCATTGTTTCTGAGGTAACTCAATGCCTGCAATCTTGGCAATGACTTGAGATGCAGTTGAACGAGCATCAATTGCAGGGGAAGAGAGTGTCTTCAACAAGAATGTCTTAATTTGACTCTTGACATTGAAGTCCAGTGTCAGCCATCTTTGCACCAGCTCAAGCTTTCTGTGTTGCTCTTTAGCATCCAAGGCATTTTTAAGTATTAAACCAGCTAATTTTCGAGAATCTACAGGCTTGTCATTATTTGCCAGCTCTCCAGAAAGTGAAACCAAGAAGCTGGAAAGATTTTGCTCCTGAAACTGTTTTAAACTTTCTTCAGAATGTTTGCGCACATTTGCATCAATCGATTGGGCATTTAAAAGCACGTCGGTGAATTCCATATCCATAGTTTTTCTGAAAGTACCGAATTTGGAAACTATTAGAACAGTGAAGAGTTTTCACATCATAAAATATTATTCCATGATAAACATTAATCATGTATCAACTAACCAAATCAAAACATAAAGCACATAAATCAAACATATACAAAATAGAAACAAAAGTAGTTAATTAAGAAAGACAGAGAACCTGAAAGAAAAAACAGCCAAAAGAAGCAAAAAGCAACGAGAACTTGCATTTCTTTATCAAATTTATACACCATTGCCATGCGCAGATAAAAATTCAAAACTCACTCTACTAAAATCAAGCATTCTAGTTTCTCATTAAAATCACCTATAGTAAAACCGGTATGAAAATTTTGAAGAAAAATGATTTATGTTCATTGTAGCGTAAAACATATTTTGGAAACAAGTCAGTTAATATTGTAACTTTAAAAGGCCACCGGATAATTAACCGCCTTTTCAATTCACACGAATATGTCCCAAGTAATTTCAAAATAAAGCTTCACATCCATTATTCAATTAGTAAAACTAACAACAAATCAGCGGTAGCATCACCAAATGATAATAATAATAACAACAACATCCCATTTAACTACTCAATATGTCAGATCAGCCACTAAAAAGGCCATACTAGTTCTTGATTACTCTACCTAACATTCTTGATTACTCTACCGAAGATGCTATGATATTAAACCTCTACTTCCAAACCTAACATAAACAGAGATGCAAACAGCTTACATCATTTTACTAGATTAGTACATTGAAACAAACAATCTGAAAGATCCGAAACTAGCAGCTACACTAAAATCGCAAGAAAAGGTTATTAAGTACCTGGAAGGAGGGAGGACAAACAGGACGGCAGATGGGGACGCCGGTGACAGTGCTCCAGTTGAGAAACACCGGCGGGGAGAAGTAGAACAACAAGCTGAAATCGAAATGGAGATGAAACGACGCAGTGTCAATCCTAACCTCAGACCGCAAAATGAGATTTACGAGAGACGAAGAGGACGCGAAGCTGAAGCTGAAGCTGAAAGCTGGACGTTGAATAATGCACAAAACCAGTTATTATTAATTATTTGTTTATATTAAAATATAATAGTATTCATACCAATAAGAAGTTTATCATTTGGGGCTTTAATACGTACTGATAAGTTGGTTGTTTATAATCGAAATCAGGGACGCTGGTAATGTTCAACGGTTAAGATGTGTTGTCGTAAAGGATGACTAAATTAATGATCTATTTAATCATGGATTGCTGGAAATTGAAATTTTGGTGGGTGATACAATATTTAATTTAACAAAAAAGTAAATGAATCTAGTACTCTACTCCTTCCCACTAAAAAGCATACACGTCTTCATCCTATTTACACAAAAAATTAAAATAACCTTTTACTTGTTACGAATAATGATCTTATTACTATTTTTTTAACAATTTCGTAATTCCTTATTATGTTTAAATACATAAACACCCTTTTCAAGCTTTCATTTCCTCTCTCTCCACACCAAGTTTCAAATTTTCACAAAGATTGACATATGCAAATCAGATTATTTGTTTATGATGTGATCATAGGCTTAGAATGACCACCCAACAAATTTTTACCTTATTATTTGATCGGTAAATTGGTAGTGTATAAGTTTTAATTAATAACTCTTGATAATTCATAAGCACACGATTCAATAGAATAATACCAAAGGTGTCGATCCCACGAGTAAAGAACTAATCTAATCATAAAATCTAAGGCTAGAAACAAATCACATAAATTCAAAATGCAACGAAACTAAAAATAAGAATTTAATTCAATCACTCAAATTAAAAATCAAATACGAAAATACTAATTGCTAAGCAATTGCAACACACACAAGAATCAACTGAAAGAAATTATCAATTGAGAGAGGGAATTTTACCTATCCTTAATGCTAACCTAATTGATTATGAATTATCGAATTGTTAGTTCTAAACTATCATAGGGTTGATTACTCTCTCTCGAGCTATAACTATTAATCCTAAATCATAAACTCTAATTAGATTATATAAGTTGCAATCTCTCAATTCACAACCTATCCAAAACCCTAATTAACTCTGGTTGGGTCGGATATATCGGGCCCAATCTCATAGGCCGATCGATCAGTCTCACCTAGATTGATTTGGGCTTAGTCCACACATTCACAGCCCATTAGCATGAGGATGCCGCCCATGCACGAATATAAGAGAC
>JAOQMR010000006.1:14047625-14058503 GCA_027563865.1 Erythroxylum pelleterianum | reverse complement strand
TCAAATTGACATTACCTAATTTCTCATTTAATCTCACTTAATAAATCAAATTTCAAGGAAGAGTTCGGGGTCCAACACTTGCATCTGAGTTCCCTCTCTTCTTACATACTGTGGACACTCCCTAGCCATATGCCCTTAGTCTCCACAATTGAAGCAAGCTCTTGTTAATTTGAACACTCTCCTCCATGGAACTTGCCACAATGATCACACTTAGGAATAGGTGGTTTATCCCCCACTCCCCTTATACTGCCTCCCACCGTGGATGATTGATGAGAAACAGTAGAAGTTCTCATCAGTTTGGACCTACTCGCGTCACTGCTCCTCTCCTTAGACTACACAGGGAAAGTCTTAACACTCCTCTCGAGCATAGAAGTACCACCTCCCCTTTTGAATTGTTCTTTCTCCTTTCTCCTCTTGTTCAAGATGCTCTTTATGTTCTCAACCCTCAAAATCGCTTCAACCAGTTGTTGAAAAAAAATATGTACCACCACTTTCTCTTTAAATCCATGAAATAAGCATCATGTTCTAGACCTTATTATATCATCAATTCCACACATATTTCATTCCAATTTAAGTAACATAAATTCATATTACAACATGCCATCAAGTTTAGAATTCCCTTACCTAATTAACTTTAAGTTCCTTCTTAAAAGAACCAAGTAATCCAACCCTTTATGCGACCAACACACTTCCAAAATTAAGGTATATGTGGGATGATCTTAACACTAAGATGATAACAACATAGAAGATAGTACAAAGTAGATTTTTTGATGTGGTCTCATGCAATGATTCTTAAGCATTGATGACCTAAAATCAAGCAAAAACTGTAGGAGGTGTAAGTGAGAGAGTTTCGGTGGAGAGACTACAAGATAGTGAAGAATGAGAAAAACAGAAATTACTCTGGCAAAAACTTGTCCCATCTAATGCTAGGTGTCATCAAATTGTAACAGCAAATGTCACTATGCTTGTTCTTCATTTGTCCTATATAAGAGCTGCCAAATGTCACCAATATATTAGACCATTTGTCTCTCACTTATTGCTACCACTTGTCAATTTATTAACTATGTCATTTGTCAATGCCTTAGCTATGCCAAATGTCATTGAATGTATAGGCCTAATCATCCAATTTTCATGTATGTTATCTTGCCACTTGACATTTTCCTAGTCCAAATGTAAATTTTAATACCTCAATTTTCTAATGGTAACAGTTAATTCCAAGTCACTAAGTATGATCCATTAAACAAAAAATTCAAGACATATACAATTCACATTCAATTCATATAACAATTTTAACACCTATCACATTTACTTTCATAGACATGTATCATTCCAATTAGGGAGTAATTTGGGGCCTTACAAATTATGGTTACTTAGGGGTTTGAAGTTTAGTATTACTATAGTTAGGTAAACATGTGGACTTGTCCTCACATACTTTTCCCATCTCTAATGGAAGATCAAAGGATAGAGAGAGAGAAAATATAAGCAGATAGACAAACTATATATTTTCCGTTTATGACGTATTAATAAATATATTTTCATTTAGCCAAAAAAGAAAATCCTTTATTCATATTTGTTATTTCATAAATGATGTAAAATATGTGAAAAGTCTTGTTTATAATAGGTATATAAGAAATATCGATGATTTAAAAATCAAACTTATTTGATTAATTTAATTGTAAAAATTTGAACTGGTTAAATTTTTAGTTCAAATTTTAATTTTTCGGGTTTTTGTAAACTAATCATTTTTTAAAAATTAAAATTAATTAATTATTTTTATATAATATTTTCTTTGATTAATTAAATTTTAAATTTTCAATAAATAGTATAAAATTTTATTCAATCTTTAACTAATTTTATACTTACTTAAATCTTGAAAATTTTAAATTTCTTATTTTATCGTATTATATTTTGTTAAAACATTGAGAAGTATAATTGAACGGGCTAAAGGGACTCCGGGCAACATACACTTCTACTTGTCCAGGTTGGATAAAAAACTACATAATGATGGTTTTTGTTATATAAATTTTATCTTGCATTTTTATTGTTACATTGCATAATTTGCGTACTTGAAGCCAAATCATCTCCATGATCTCTACATCTGGATCCTTTCTTTAAGAAAGAAACAAGCTCTTCAGTCTTCACGAGCACTGTCCTCTATCTCTCTCTCTTCCTCTCCATTTAACACATCCACAAATTCACTCCGAGTCGTCCAGGTACTCTCTTCTCTCTCAAATTCGATCTACACCCACTATTTTCACTCTTTTCCTTTCTTCAACTTATTTCACTCTTTTTCTGGTTGCAGGTTTTTTAATCTGATTTATACCATCAAGTCTCTCTGTTTTTTTTTTTTCATTTTTTTCAGTATCAAATGGCCCAGGCCGAAGTAACCACAGAGCAGGTTCTTGATCTGTTACTACTTCTCTAATTCCTCTAAAATTTGTTTTTTCATCTGATACTTATTTGATTCGTTGTTTATTATTATTGTTATTATTTTGGTCTAAACTTGTAACTGCAATTGGTCAGGGATTTTATTCTACGGAGCTAAATTGCGGTTCGTATTTATTCTGGGTGTATTGGTTGATGCGAGTTGTTTGTTTGTTTGTTTATGTATAGGTACTAAAAAGGGATATCCCATGGGAGACGTACATGACAACAAGGCTGATATCGGGAACAGACCTTCAGTTGTTAAGGCGTTACGATAACAGATCTGAGACTTACAGGGCTCAATTGCTTGATGATGTAATTCCCTCTCTCACTTTGTGTCGAATCATTTATATAATCATGGAGTTATTACTCTCTAATTCTTTGATCTTTTGATTAGTTTTCGCAATGACTTTTAATTTTACTAATTTTGATAATTTGAGAGTATAGCGAAAGCCTGGTACAATTACATAGTAATTAATCAATCTTCGGTTTCATTTTCCTGCAAAATGTATGCTATGAATTGTTGCATTGGCTAACAACAGTGGTGGGTGACATGTGGTTGAATTCTCCCTTTATTGCTACAGGATGGTCCGGCTTATGTTCGGGTGTTTGTTAATATTTTACGTGATATATTCAAGGAAGAGACAGTTGAATATGTTCTGGCTTTGATTGATGAAATGCTAACAGGTTATTCACGCTACTATCTTCAACTTGTAATAATTATTTGTTCACACAATTAACTTAATACTTCATTTTCCATTACCCCACTCTCTGATTTTGATTTACTATTTATTCATACAATTAAACTATCTGTTGTTTTCCATTGCAGCAAACCCAAAAAGAGCCCGATTATTCCATGATAGGTCTTTTGCAAATGATGACCCTTATGAACCTTTCTTAAGTTGAGTATCCATCTGAAGATCTGGTGATTTATGACTAGTTGTTTGAGCCACATTGCCCTCTTCCATTTTCAGGAAAAATATGTAGATATGCTTCTTTAGTGTGATGTAATCTATGGTGACTACACTTTCTAATGTATTTGACTTGAAAGTTCTAGTAGTTTCCTTATCGTGTTAGTTTGAGCTATTTCTGAGGCATTTGGTTTGCTCAATACATAAATTTATTGTACTCTTGACCCGATAAGTCTATGGAAGAAAGAAGTAATGAGAATACATAATATCATGCCTGTAGCTATTTGCATATGAAAACTTTTGTGTTTTGACAATAATTATGGTGCCTAACACATTATGTTTGTCAACTACTTACCTTACTCATTTTAATAATTGTCACTTGGAGCCAAAAATTTTGCTTTTTGGTGAACAATTAGGTTGCATCCCTTTTGAGACTTAATCTTTAATCAATCTGCAGAATCTGGGTCTTCAATATGATTGATTTAAAGAGTGCTGTCAAAACTAATGTATTGTCTATTGTTAGGTCACTAGATATTTAGACAAGACATAACTGTGCAACGAATGTATATGTTTAGACTGTGAAAAGCTTAGTTTTATTCATTTTGATGTATTCTATATTTGTTGCTTTCTTGTTTGAATTTTCAAGTAAAAAAGTCTCCCATTTTTGTGGTCTATATGATAAAGTATCTTGTGTTTAGTTATGTCATATCTTTCAAGATAATGAAAAATGAAATCTTCTTTCAGATTGCTTTGGAAGGGAAACTGGTTCATTCAGGAAAAGAGCTGCAAAATACTTGCCTCAATAGTAAGGTACCTAGATGTTTATCCCATGACTTTTGTTTATCATAGTTTCAAGAACTGATTGGATATATTAATCCTCTCTTTGGGTAATTGTCAATCTCTCTTGGGTTTTAGCGCTAGGCCAAAATCTCAAGATGGTGTATATTCAAATGGAGCGGCTTCAAATTCAAAGAGTAAACTCACTGGCATTGATGATGTATTGAAAGGATTGGTTGAATGGCTCTGTGCTCAGGTAGGCATATGTTGTTTTAGAACATTGGGTTTTTTTGTTTCCTTCATATTGTTTTTCATCATAAAATTGTGCTCTTGTTGTCATTTGGTGTGTAGCTGAAGAAGCCATCACATCCTAGTCGTGGCATTCTTGTTGCCATCAATTGTCTTGCAACATTGCTCAAGGAACCCTTGGTCAGATCATCATTTGTTCATGCAGATGGGGTGAAGTTATTGATTCCTCTAATCTCACCTGCGTCTACGCAGCAGTCTATCCAGGTATCAAATCATCTTTTTATGGATTTCAAATTGGTTAACTCAGGTTTGACAATTTGGTGCGTTCAATTTACAACACAATAGTAAAGGATTCCAGCCCACTATTATTCTTCCTGCATCTTTGAATTGTATTGCATCCATATATTTGTTTTCGTTTTTTTTGTTACAGCTTCTATATGAAACATGTCTTTGTGTCTGGCTGTTGTCTTACTATGAACCTGCAATTGAGTACTTGGCTACATCTAGAAGCTTGCCACGACTAGTTGATGTCGTGAAAACTTCCACAAAGGAGAAGGTGAGTTTTTCATATATCTAACTAATCCTTTTTCCGTTTGATCTTCAAGTTAAACATGATACACTAATTTAATTGGTTATCTTTATGGCACATGATTCACGTTTCTCTCTGGATGTATGTGTCTTTATGCATGTATTTCCCTTGTAAACGAGAAATAACCTCTGAAGTTTGGTTATGGACCATTGTGTCTTTTTCGTTGACTTTCCAAGTTGATTGTATTGGTTTTCTATAGGTTGTTAGGGTGGTTGTCCTCACCTTCAAGAACTTGCTTTCTAAGGGAAATTTTGGTGCTCAGATGGTGGACCTTGGACTACCACAAATTGTCCAAAGTTTGAAAACACAGGCATGGAGTGATGAGGTATGGGAAGTATAATGCTTTAACTGTAAATTCTTCAGCTGAGTTGCTGTCTGTTGTATTCAATACTTAAAATATAAAGGAAGGGATATTGTGCTATCCTATAAAATATATTACTTGCCATTATGGGATTAACTAGACAAAAATTGCTAGGATAAATGTACTTTAATATTTACCTCATCTTCCTGTTGATGTAAGGATGGCATATTTCATTATTTTATCTTTGTTTTTTCCCCTTTGACTAACTACTACATTTGATCTTTTTTTCTGTTGGGTCTTCTTATACAGTCTTAATTGTTGTATTGTTCTTTTAACATATTGGTTTGTCATAAAAAGATGATTAGAGTGCTTATCAGCATTTTTCAGTATCCTTAGTATTGCAGTTAACTGCTCAATGTAGAAAAAGGAAAAGTTTCCTTGGGAACTTAAATTTGGATATGGAAATGGACTTTTGAGTTTTGTCTTTGTTTTCAATTTTTGACATGTTGGTTGAAAGTGTTAAAGAGTAATATTCTATATTAAGTTTGTAAGTCTTAGTTGTTAGGGAATCTGATCTTCAATTAAGGTCTTAAATTTTATTATATGGAAACATTGCACAATAAATATGATTAAGCAAAGATATGCTATGTTAAAGGTTCCTCATCTGAGATTACTTTTACCCTACCTCTGTTAAACTAATTCCTACGCCATGCTCCTTTTGAGCTATTATTAACTTTAATTGTTCCTTTATATGATGGAATCCATCGAGTGATTGACGTGTTGGACTTCAATTCATATGTTTATGTTCATGTTTTAGTTATTTCATGTTGAATTTTTCTTAGTTTTGAAGCTATAGGTATGTAAAGATTTCTTACATAGTTTTGCGTTTAGTTTAATTAGATTTAAGATGTCTTAAAAACTGACCATATTTGATATTTTATCATAAAGATTTTTTTTCTACTTCAGGAGCAAGTTAATTTGGATTATAATCCCTAAATCAAAATACTTGGATAAAATTACTAAAAGATTTAAGTATGACATATCACAAATTTTTTATTCAAACCATTCAAAAAGTCTCATTTTCAATTTATAGAAAATTTTAGATCTTATAAAAATCTAAAGAAAACTATTAAAAAGGAAGAAATCAAGTTTAAAATGCAAGAAAATCTCTTTGGTAGAGGGATTTCTTTTGGTTTTACCTATTACGAGGCAAGATTATCAATCTTATTTTTGGGTTCAAAAGGTTTATTTCTTGTGAGTTCATATTATTATATCTTGGCTGTCTACTTTCCTACTTGCTGCTTTGCATTCCATGCCATTCTGCTGCTCCTTTCAGGTCCGGTGAAGATTGTGATTGTGGTAGAATATACTAACTACAAATATGCATTTCAGGAGTTTTATCATTATAGTAATTTCTTAAACAGTTATATAGTTCCTCGAGTGGTGCTATTCCTTTGATGATTTGGAATGTTTGCTAGGACCTACTGGAGGCCCTAAATCAACTGGAAGAGGGGTTGAGGGACAACATAAAGAAATTAAGTTCTTTTGATAAGTACAAGCAAGAGGTTCTTCTAGGGCATCTTGATTGGTCCCCTATGCACAAAGATCCTGTGTTCTGGCGTGAGAACATTAATCATTTTGAAGAGAGTGATCTTCAGGTACTTCACTGTCTATTATTGTCTGAATGAAGTGTGAAGAGTTCTCTATTCTGTTTACATGTAATTTACATGGGCCATATATTGTTGTAACTGTTCTCATTTTCAAACTGTTATTAGTCTTTATTTGGATAAATTTTTTTGAATATGGAGTTATAGATGATTTTAGAGGCCCAATTGATCATCAAACCACCACATCCTCCTTTATTGAGCAAGGTGATACCAGGAAAAGTGAACAGCTGTGTAGAGACATTTACACTAGTTGGTGGGAATCTGGGTACCTCATCTTGGGACCTGTTAGGTTTCCCAACTCTTAACCTTGCGGATGATTTTCTAATCATCGCTTTGTAGCATGTTAATCATCTAACCCAGATGGTAGGAGTGGAGATTAGTATAGAAGACAGCACTTTCAGCATTAAAACTTTCAATAGAATAGCTCTATTAAATTGAAATCTCTAATTATACCAAGTGTCTTCAAATATGGGGGGTAATTTGGCATTTTGAGATTCTAATTTCTCAATTGAAGATGTCAATGGAAAGAACAACCCACTGTTCTAAGAATTGTATTGACTTGTATTCCCTTTTCAAATATAAACATATTTTAGTTTGTCCTTGTATTCTAAGGATACGGAGGACAAATTGTAGATATGTTATGGGATTGGCTTAACCACGAACCTAGCATTCAACTTTTTTCATTCCATTTTTTGAGCTAATGGATGACTGGAAGAAAGATGCATACTGTAGTTTTGGTAGTAAAGCTATTAATGTACTTGCAAATCAGATGAAGCTGCATGATACTTTTGATAGTAAAGCTACTAATGTAAAGGCAAATCAGATGAAACTGGGTCATCTGAAAGCAAAACCGACATCAGTAATATAAGAGCTGAGAAGTTCTGACATCAGCTGAGCAACAGTTTCTTGTATTTTACGAGTGGAAGAAAAGTTTTAGTACTAATGGATAATGTGTGTCCTCAGATTCTGAGGGTCCTCATCACAATTTTGGACACATCAAGTGACCCAAGAGCCTTGGCTGTTGCTTGCTTTGATCTCTCTCAATTTATTCAGTATCATCCTGCTGGGAGGGTCATCGCGACAGACCTTAAAGCTAAGGAACGCATGATGAAACTGATGAACCACGAGAATGCGGAAGTTACCAAAAATGCCCTACTTTGTGTTCAGAGGCTTTTCTTAGGGGCCAAGTATGCAAGCTTTTTGCAGTCTTAATTGTATCTTCAGGTGGTGTTCTGTTCGATATTTAATGCAATTTGACATGGTGATTTTTTTTAATCTTCCGACCAATTGTGAAAGAGTTCTATTATTAGAACCTAAGGTCTTGGAGAACTGAGAAAGACTAAATTATTCTATCAATTTAGGGAGTTTACTTTTCAGGTGTGTGGTAGAGAATAAATGTCTGTACATGTTTTCATATGCATTTCTCTGTTTCTAGATTTGACATGGATTCGATGCTCTCTCTCGATGGAAAGTTTCTAAGCTGCATTAATTTTTCATTCAACTTGTCTTATACTGGAACGTTCACATGTTGACGTTCCATGAAGATTTATCTTTAAAAGGTAATAGCATATCTAAACTTTATTATTCACTTATTACTATCTTTTCTGAGATAATTAACAATATCTAGAAGTTATATTATATTTTAAATATACTTGGTTAAAATTTTATCATGATTAATGACGTATGAACAAAGATGGGCAATTAGTGTGGGAATTATTAGAGACATCATAACAAAAAATCAGTATCGGTCATTAAGAAAAACTTTCTTTATGGAGGTTTTTGTATGATCCAAGCACACTGCAATTGTTTACAAGGGAATGTGTTATCCAAAAACAAGTTTTAAAGTGTCATTATATAACAAAGAATCTATATTCAGGAAGTGATAACAAGTTTCTTGGTGTACCTGGCTTGAATAATGAAGATCTCCTATTTCATTTACTTGGATTACAAGGAAAATGTTTTTTTAAATGTTAAACAATTGTATTAACCTAGCAGAAGGAAGCGCAACAAGTTTTTACTAGGTACCAAGCTTAGCATACAATAAAGGCAAGAAACAAAATATGGCCTAGCGAAAAGGAAGAGGAAATGACAGTCATGACAACAAATTAAGGCATGACATGTAGAGCTAACAAGACCTATGACTGTAGTGCATTTTAAATAGGGAAGTTGAAAAGAAGCAAACTTTGTCAGATTGAGATTCCATCTCCTTAACTTAGTGTTATACATTCCACCCCAAGACCAAATCAAAGCTCATCTTAACATGAATATTTTGAGCTGAAATCATTTGCCTAATACACCAGATTATAGCTTAACTCTTGAAGAGGTTGAAGTGATTCTAAAACGTCATTTTATTCCTCTTCTTTGAAATCATGTAAGTTCAATAGTTGATCATTAGTTTAAACACTGTTAAGTTACCATGATATCTGAATCTAACATTCCCTGCCCAAGCTACGAATATTGACCAGTTTTTTTTCCAAGCATTGGGCTTTGCATAGATTAAGAACATAGCTCTAGAAGGATTTTGAGTAAGAGCAAGAAAAGATTAGGTGAATCAAAGTTTTAGGTTTTAAGCCATATAGTTTGTATGAGAAATTAGAGGGAGAGATGGCTTTCAACCTGTCTAGAGTATTAAACCTTTGTTTGATGGCAAACCATAAGATAAAGGATGCTTTAGGGGAGTTATCCATCAACCAGATGAGCTTACTTAAAGGCATTAAAGTTTTAGGTTGATGGAGTGGGTGAAGACATGATTTACTAAGGATGTCTTGGAGCTATGACATTTCCATATTGTTCTATCTTCAAGCTCGAAGCTTGGTTTTTAGTTTGCACATTGTTCATAATAACATTGAGCCCCCTAAATTTATAGTTCCAAGCTCCATTCTCAATAATTATATTGACCTCGACCATTAGAAGAATTAGGAATTTTAAGTTATCCATTCCTTCTATTTTGTGTTAGGGACCAAGGTTATTCTAATTATCATGTCAAGATTAAGTCATGTTGTCATTCCTAATCATTACTTTCATTTCTTAGTTTATTAAGATTTTAAGTTTTAGCATTTGATTCATTGACTAGGAGTTACCCTGCTGAGGTTTGAGACCCTAGAAGTTATGGCCCTTTAATTTGTAAGAGTGTGTCTATTTCACCTAAATAGATTTAGGATTAGTGAAGAGCTTCCAAATTCATTTTGCTAGGAGCATCTTGTTTAAAATCTTGTTTGATTTTATCTTCAAGCCCCCTTCTTTAGAGAGCAAACCTTAAACCATTTCGCGTTAGTATTTAAAATGGATGTTGATTTCCTAGACTGGAGAAATTTCTTCATCATCTTTTCAATATCTTTGATGAGCTTATAAGGAAGGTATAAGTTACAACGCCAATATTTGTTGAGTTTTTTTAAATTAAATAAATTTTATAGAGATAATATGAAAGAGATACACAAGTACAATAGCTACTCCTACATACAGGAGAAGCTAAAAACGACTAAGGCAAAGTCAACACGACACCGTGGAAGTATCATGAAAAAACGTCAGCGTCCACTAGGTGGAGGTAAGAAGCATTAACTATTATTAATAGCTTTATATGGTAAAGAAAACTTCTCCTCTCAAACGGAGTATCGCAAAGCTTCCAAATTAGGGCAATGGATGGATTCTTCATCCTCAAGCTGGACAACCAAGATAAAGCGACGAATCCTAATTAGGGTTGTGAGAAAAGAGGAGGAAGATGAGAGATACAATCTTACAGGCATTCTTATCTCCTCCAGGGAATTTTTCAGGTGACAAGGGTCCCATGGAGGTCTGGTTGTTTCGACACTGGATCAGCCGATTAGGTATTTTAGTTTCTTCATTGCTGCTTTAACTGTACTATGTTGTTGGATCGTGAACGGTTCGAGTATTCACAATACGCTGCGGAAAAGACCATACAAGAACATCACGTATAATCGAAAACACGAAGGATTAACGAAA
>JAOQMR010000006.1:14028068-14045931 GCA_027563865.1 Erythroxylum pelleterianum | reverse complement strand
TAGCCACTTATTCAAGCATATGCATATGTATATCTAGCATTCATACTCTATTTAAGAATTTGAACATGCGTCAATGATTCTCAACTTAATACATAATATACGTTTCAACCATTAACAAAACACTTTATTATGCACCTTACTCGAACATCTAAAGAAGCAATGCATATCAATTGGCTCAAGGGTTTCATGAACAAAACAGAGAAACCGAAGTTTACTCGGTGAGCAAAATGAATCCACTTTTTGGATTTCGTGGGCCACAAGCGGGCAACTAGGAGAAGGCTTTACGTCAATATGCACATGACTTACGAAACGGTTCGTCTCTCGCCCAATCACAATCAATTTATGCTCAATGTAGTCAATCACAATTTGCACTATCGTGCTTCTTTCATTTCATCATATTCTTATATTTTCATGCTTTTCTTCTTTTCATGTAATTCAAAATGTCATAACCTTTTTCAAGGAATAACATGATCACAATGCCTCGTGCATTTCCAAATATTCATAATGATTTGAATTTCAAGCATAAAACTTTAAACAAAACCACATACACACACTAGACAAGAATTCTGCCCAATTACAGAATAACTATAAATACATGACCAACCATAAGCTTGCAGAAATCCAAGTCAAGCTTGCCTTTCCCCTTGCTCTTGGGTAGTATTTCCTTGGTTTCCTAAAACAACCAAGGTTTCAAATCAAAACAACATTCCAATAAAATTCATAAACTTCAAAATCACAAGGTTTCAATAAACATAAATTTAACACAGATCTAACCTACTAGGTTAGAAAAATCAAAACCCTAGCTTAGAAACCCAAAATCAATTTGGTTTCATCTTCCTCTTCTTTCTTCCTTCATTCCCAACACAAACCCTAGCCGCTATTTAATCCCTTTTGAACCTAGCAAGAAGAAAGATGAAAACTTACCTCTAACAAGTTGATTTCCTCTTCTTCTTTTTATTTTCGCTTCTACCTTCCAAGCTTCCTACGATCTTCCTTCTTCTCTCTATTTCACGTTTTTCACTCTTCTCTTCTCACTCCCATGATTCTCTTCTTTCCTTCTTAGTTCAAGTCACAAATTTAGCTTCTTTCTCTCAATTATGTCCCTCCTTAGCCTTGTTCTCCTAATTTTGCCATTCTTTTGTCTTTTATGGCTCTACTCCTTTAATCCACTTAACTCCTAAAGCTAACTTAATTCTAACACTTCATTCTAATTTCTAATTTCAATATTCTATTCATACTTTCTAATTAATGGCTCAACTCTAAAATAATAAAAAAAATTAAAAAAATTTGGGGTCCAACAATTCCTCCCTCCCCACCAAAAGAATTTCGTCCTCGAAATTCTTACCTGAGTCCATGAAGAGGTATGAATACTTCTCCTTTATGGCTTCCAAAGGCTCCCATGTTGCCTCCTCCATCGAATGGTTCTTCCATAAGACTTTAATTAGCTTTACAATCTTGTTCCTCAAAACCTTTTCCTTCGAGTCCAAAATTTCCACTGGTTGATCCTCATGCGTCAAATCCTCCCGTAACTGAACCTCTGAAGGTTGAACTATGTGCAATGGATCGGATCGATACTTTCTCAACATCGATACATGGAAGACATTATGAATCTTAGACAATTTTGGTGGAAAAGCTAACTTATAAGCTAAAGGCCCAATCTTCTCAATGATTTCATAAGAAACTATATATCTTCGTCTAACTTTGGCCTTTGTACCATATCTCAAGACTCCTTTCTATAAAGAAGCTCTAAGAAATACTTTGTCTTCAACTTGAAATTTCATCTCTCTTCTATGTGCATCCTCATAGATCTTTATTCTATCTTGAGTTGTTTTAAGTCTTTGTTTCACCAATTTAATCTGATCGACTGTAGCTTGTACCAATTCAGGTCCTAAAAGCCTTCTCTCACCTTCCTCATCCAAACAAATAGGAGTTCGACACTTCTTAAAATATAAAGCTTCATAAGGTGCCATTTGAATTCCCGAGTGATAAGAATTATTGCAAGCAAACTTAATTAAAGGCAAATGATCATCCCATGAGTCCTTGAAATCCATTACACAAGCTCTCAACATTGCCTCTAATATCTGTATTGTTGTCTCTGACTGTCTACCAATCTATGGATGGAAAGTTGTAATAAAGTGCTGTTGGACCCCACCTGATCGCATAGTCCAATGCTTGCTCTGATACCAAATATGTTGAACACCGATTGTTTCCAGAGTCCCACGCTTACAAAATCACAATACCAAACATGTTGGATCCCGCTTGTTTCTAGAACTCAACACTTGCTGAATCATTAAATGATCTTCTTCATCACTCCTTATACATTCAATTATTGTTTCTGAATTTTCAACACTCTTCAAAATCATGAAACGTGTGCATCTGACCCTGTAGGGTTAATTCATTTAATCCTTATAAAGCGGGAGCGGGTTTCCTTGTAGGGGTATTTTCAATGAAATCTCTCATTAGCGAATCATCGGTTCATCATCATTCTCATACCAGCTCAATCCAAAAAGGCGAGCTCATACAAAAAATTGCAATAATCACAATTGACTTATTCAAAATGGTAGATTTTAGTCTCTAGTTTATTTTGAAACAAAAACCACCCCATTCGGAGCTCCATAGCTCAAGATATGCTTGAAAATCCAAAGCGTGTGCATAACCCTATCATGCTCTTTCCACTGATCCCTCACTTCCTTTCCATCAATCATTTCGAATTAAAATACCAATGGCTATCAATTTTTGTGAGAAGGTAGAAAAACGTGTCAAGAATCTATTACTTTCAGAATCATCTCAATCAGAGATCGAACGAAGAAGTTATGGCCAAAAGAATCCAACATGTTCATGACCTTACTCACATTGTACATGTCATGGTGCAATTGCCATAACTCTCCCTAAGAATTTCGGATTGACTTCATTTTTTAACGGTTTGAAAGAAGACTTCTAGTCTACAACTTTTATGAAGACACAAAAATCACATTCTATTGTTTGGAGGGCCAAAACATGGGTTGTGTAAACCAACACGGGCAGGTCGTGCAACTTTTGGGTGCAATTGTGCTCATGTGCTAGAAACACACGGTTTGTGTGATTTTACACGGGCAGGCTGTGTAACCTTCGAGTGAAACAAAATTTTCACTCTCCAAGATCCCTCCAATGGATCCTAAACCCATTCTATCACCCCTTTTACTCATAATCTTTCCAAATTCAACTCTTTCTAGTGCGATATCACTCCATAAACTCTAATTGTTCGATATACACATTCCTAACTTGTAATGATCATAACTCTTGACTCTGATATCCAAAAATCGCATACGTTATATCGTTGGAAAGATCGAAAGACAAGCTACAACTTTCATGCAGGCAAATTTGTCTAATTCTACTTAAATTAATCCAGTTTTCTCCTAGAAGTTAGAACACACATTTTACCCTTATGAAAAACTTGGAATTTTCCCAACTTCATTTCCCCTATTGCAATATCATTCATAATGATTTCAACTACTAATTGGGATTCATCAAACTTTCAACGTCAATTCATTTGAGTCTTCATATTCAACAACATCTCATGGTTCTTAACATTCTTATCTTTCTTTTCCATAATATCTCACTTATATATATATATATATATAACAACAGTTCATGCTCAAGATTCATCAACTCATCATCCATACCCAAATTCACATTTCAAATCCATACAAAATCCATATTTCATTTACATCATAAATTAATAGTTTTAAAAACTTCAATGGAATTTCCAAGCCACGTTACATCATCAATATCAAAATCCAATATACAAAGCATGCAAAACCCAAAAATTCTCAAAATACATCAGAGGTATTGTTTTACATTAATTATTCCAAAACAAAACAAAACATGCAAATCCAGAGTAATGCCTTGAATCTCACTCTATTTCTTGCTCATCGCCGACAAAGAGGAGGTGATCTTAACATTCGTGGGTAACAAGTTTATAACCGAGAAACAAGCAAAAAACCATTGAATTCTTTATTTCTATTGCAAAATTCACATTGAAAAATCTATGTAACACATATTTCCCAAATTCACAACTTATCAAGCAATTCATAAACATCATAAATCATGAATTCATCAAAACTTGTCACAAATCATGAACATATAAGCACATCATAAATGTTTTGGATAGGCTCGTAAATAGAATGTACTAACACATTCCTATATAATGGTCCTGTGTAGCCGTGAACAGAACGAACTAACACAATCCCACATAGTGGTTTTGTGTAGTTGTAAGGGAGTCCATAAAGGAGCTCCATGTCACTAACGAGCAAGGGGAGAAGCCTTTAGACAAGTGCACTTGACAGAACAGAACGAACCAAACAAACCAACATAACATGTAGTCATGACTTGCAAAAAGATTGCCCAAATGCAACATTTTGGAAACTTGTTTTTCATGAACATGCAAGTTTTCGAAAACCCTTGCATTTAGCAATTCACAATTCATTATCACAATTTTATACACCAAACATGTAGAAATTTCTCCAATTAATCAAAAACAATAAAGCAACATTTAATTGAAATCCTTTTATTTTCTTCATTCAAAAGCAATCTTTTATTTCTTGACTTGGAAAAAAGAAAACTTAAAGGCTCATTACTCAAATTACAAACATGAAACTCATCTTAATTTCTTTGCTTGCAAGCCTTGCTAAAAAAGCCTCTACTCTTTTTTTATGACTCTTTTGATTTTCCTTCATCAAAGGCAAAATTTCCAAATCAAAAGGAATTCAAATTGGACAACCCACAATACATAATCCCCAAAATTGATCTTAGAAAAATTAAACCCATACATTTCTTAAGCTTCATGAACCAAAATTTTTCTAAAAATCCAACAAATCAAACATACCCTTACCTTGATTCTTCACCAAATGAAGAGTTTTTTGGCTTAAATGGAAGCTGTTATCGTCCTCTTCCTTTTTCCTTCTTAAACAACTTAAAAACCAAGAAATGAAGAAACCTTAGCTTTTTCTTCTTCCTTCCTCCTAAAACCGACACTCTCCTCATGCTTCTCTCTAATTTTCATTGGTTCTCTTCTTCTCCCTTTCAATCCACGTTTTCCCACTTCTTAAACATAAGATCACTCCTTTTATTTACAATCTTGTCATTAATGAGGGTGTAAAGACCCTTATACCCCTCCTTACATGCCTTGCAACTTAAATGGCTTAAGTGATCTTCCCAAAAAGCCCTCATACATATACTCGTGCTACTTAATCTAACTAAACCATATTTTAAAATCTACCAACATTAACACAATAATTAACCCCAAATAAAATAATTTAATCTAGCAAGACCTCAAATTTCATTTAAGTCATTGCTTAACTCCTTCCAAAAATCAAGACCTTTTTCTAATAATACAATTGAAGGAATTTGATAGCACTTCCTTATAGAACAATGTTCCTCATTATCTCAATTTTCTAATGACATTAAAATCATTCAATTTGGTTCCCTAGTCTAAAAGTTATACATTAAACATTTCAGACTGTTCTTATATTGAAACAATATTCTATGCTCAACTTCCATCCAGAAATTGAAATTCTTAGAGACTAAATTAAAAACAATTTGTAGCCTTATCTCTCTGGTTTAATCCAAATCAAGAATCATCTCATTTCGATAACTAGAGAAAAAGTTGTTGCTAAAAGACCAAAGCATACGTAATGAACATGGTTCAATTACATTTTTCCAGCTTTTAAATTCCAATATTTCACATATAACCCATCTTATACCTAAACCATCTTTTCTATTTCATTTCAAATTCAAGAATTCTCCTTTTCTCTACATATAAATAATCACTAACCATTTCTCCTTTAATAGAAAAGTTCGGGGTCTAACAAGTGTAACTTAGTTCCCAAAGCCTCTTGTAAGCTTTCCCAAAACTTGGAGGTGAACTTGGGATCTCTATCCGAGACTATCAAACTTGGAATCCCATAAAGTCTCATTATCTCATCCAAATATTTCTTGGCCAAAGCATTCAAAGGATCTGTCTATCTAATTGGCAAGAAATGTGCTGACTTAGTCAGCCTATCAACAATCGCCCATATTGCATCATGCTTCTTGTTAGTCCTCGGCAATCCTATCAAGAAATCCATTGTAATCTTCTCCCATTTTCATTCCGGAATCGAAAAAGGATTAAACTTGCCTGAGGGTGCCTGGTGTTCAGCCTTAACTTACTGGCATACTAGGCATCTTTTAGTATACTTTGCAACATCCTTCTTCATTCCCTTCCACTAGAAATGTTCTTTCAAATCACGATACATCCTTGTACTCCCTAGGTGCATTGCATAAGGAGCATTATGTGCTTCATCAAGAATCTCATGCTTCAGCTCTAACATGTCTGGAATGCACAATCTATTGCCCATCACCGTCAGTCCCTCTTCTCTTGTCCCTATCTTAGAAGGTTTACCACTTTTAATCTCTTCTCTGAGCCTACTCAAGTGCTCATCTTGTTCTTACAATTCCTTAATCTTTTCATTCAACACCCTAAAGTTAGTCAATACACTCCCAGATTTAGCTTGCCTCAATGTCACCTAAAATTTGGCTAATTCCTTCAACAAAGGAACATACACGGTCTCCATATGTGCTATAGTTGATTTCTTACTTAATGCATCCGCTACTACATTCGTTTTTCTTGGTTGATAATCTATCATCAAGTTATAATCCTTTAATAGTTCTAACCATCTTCTTTGTCTCAGATTCAATTCTTTCTGGCTCATCAGATACTTGAGACTTTTGTGATCTGTAAATACCTTGGTAGTGACTCCATATAAGTAATGTCTCAAATTCTTTAATGCAAAAATTATGGAAGCCAACTCCAAGTCGTGAGTAGGATAGCTCATCTCATAGGGCTTTAATTGCCTAGAAGCATAAGTAATCACTTTATCTCCTTGCATTAACACACAACCCAATCCCTTCTTTGAGGCATCACTGTACACTATATATCCATCATTACCCGAAAGCAAAGTCAAAATTGGTGCAGTTGTGAGCCTATTCTTCAATTCCTCAAAACTATTCTAACAATCCTTTGTCCACACAAACTTCTGATTCTTCCTTGTCAATTTGGAAAGTGGAGCAACTATCATAGAAAAGCCCTCCACAAACCTTCTGTAATACCCAACTAATCCCAAGAAACTTCTCACTTCAGCTACGTTCTTAGGTGCTTCCTATTTCACAACCACTTCTATCTTTCTCGAATCCACGTGCACCTTTTTTTCGAAATTTCATGTCTAAGGAACACCACTTCCCTTAGCCAAAATTCACATTTACTAAATTTGGCATATAACTCTTCCTTCCTCAATGTCTTCAAAACAAGCCTCAAATGTTCTTCATGCTCCTTATCACTCTTGAAATAAACCAATATGTCATCAATAAAGACTATGACAAATTGGTCTAAGAAAGGCTTGAAGACTCTATTCATCAAATCCATAAAAGCTGCAGGTGAATTCGTTAACCCAAAAGGCATGATGAAGAACTCAAAGTGGCCATACCATGTTCTAAAACTAGTCTTTGACACATCGGTCTCCTTTATCCTCAACTGGTGGTAACCCGATCTCAAATCTATCTTGCAAAAGACTCTTGCTCCTTGCAATTGATTAAACAAATCATCTATATGCGGGAGCAAATATCTATTCTTAATAGTGACATGATTGAGCTTCCTATAATCTACACACATTCGTAAAGACCCATCTTTCTTCTTCACAAAGAGGACGAAGCTCCCCAAGGCGAAGAGCTCGGCCTAATGTAACCTTTCTCCAACAACTCTTTCAATTGCTCCTTAAGCTCCTTTAATTCCGCCGAAGCCATCCTATAAGGCGGAATAGATATTGACATTGTGCCCGGAAGAAGCTCAATGGGAAAATCAATTTCCCTAGGTGTCAGTAGTCTTGGTAACTCCTCAGGAAAGACATCCGAGAATTTTATGACCACTGGTATATCTTCTAACCCCCCCTCTATCTGCCTTCGTGTGCTGGACCCCATTCCCGAAGCCCAACTATCCAAAACGAAATAAAAAATGAAGATCGTTGGGCCCTAGTCCCGACCCCCAAGGTTGAACCCAAGGTGACCCGTCGGAACCGACGAAAGAGATAATTTGCGAAAGCATACTTATCTCACTCAAACATACATTCATAAGCATCATATCTATCAAACTAAGCATGGTCATCCAAATGCCATTAGAATATCAAAATATTGAACAACTTTGATAACATAATATCATCCGCAGCAAAGCTTTAAACAAAATACATGAGGATGCTCGATGTCGATATGCCTGATGAACTATCCAAAATAGTAATAACTTAGTACAAAAGTCTTTAACTACTGAGGAGCGCTCAATGCCTTGCAAATGATCAACTGTCATCTTGTGTTGCACCTGAGGAGGGAAATAATGGGGTGAGCTATATAGCTCAGTGGCTAATATATTTATAACCACAGGTAACTAGTACAAATTCAAGCATATGCATAGATACATGTCTAGAAATTCTAGCACTTATACAATATTCAAGCACATAATTAACAATTCATGTCATAGAACACTTAATATGCTTCATAATTAACAACTCAAAGATGCAATGCACAAACAAGCGACTCGAGAGTTCCGTGGAACAAGATGGATAACCCGAAGGTTAAACCGTAATCAGACCGAGTCCGATTTCTCAAGATCTCGTGGCCACAAGCGGGCAGTCGAGAGAAGGCTTTTGTCTGCGTGCACGCGAATAACAAGACTTTCCTCTCTCGCCCAAACAAGATACATATTCATTTTCGAATGTTCATAATGCCAGGAAGTCTTTAAGGTATAACATAAGTAGAATGTATGATCTTATAACAATTCATTCTTAAACATATTCAATCAATGCATAACATAAACACATATTCACACATAGGCAAGAATTTGCCTAATCACACAATAACTATAAACATATTACCCACCTATAGTCGTCCGATAATCCAAGTTCAGTGTTGTCCTTTCTCTTGCTCTTGGATCGGATCTTCTTGGTTTCCTATAACAAACCAAGCTCAATCAAATAGTAATCCATACACCCCAAAATACTAAAATACATCTTTGCTGAACACTGGCCCCTCGTCGCAATGAGAGGCTAGCATACGTCACGACGTGTAAACTGGAACACGTCGCGACGAGTGCAACCGTTCGCGACGAGCACACAGGGTACGTCGCGACGCACGTTGCGACGAGCAAACCCAGAAACGTCCCGAAACCAGATCTTCTGTAGATCTTCAACAGAGCTTCCCATTCTTCACAAAACTTACACTAATACTAAGTCATCAGTTCTACATCATTTCTAGCCTCATTCCAAACCCAGATCATGCACAAACACAACAAAATCCTTAACCCTAGCAAAAACGACATTACTGCACAACATTCTCAAATTTCTTCCCAAGCTCATTCAATCCCTAATTTTAGTTCTAATCATCACTAAACAAGGTTCAATCAACCATTTAAGAACAAAGAATTTCTTAGACTTACCTGATGATGCTTCAGATTTCTTCAAATCTCCACAAACCTTAAAAACTTAAGCTTTCCTCTTCTTCCTCTCTAAACCCACGACACACTCTCCCTCTCTTCCTCTTTCATATTTATTTTTCCTTTTCTAATATCTATTCTTACTAATTGCACAAGTACCCTTATTCCCTTTCACTTAAGCCTAATAATTCTAAGACCTAAGTGATATTCCAAAATTACCCCTCTCTTTCCTTTATCCAATGGCCAAAATTTAATACCTTAATCAAACTTTGATTTAATTCTAACCTTAGTATAATTCAATTCCAATGAAAAATCTAATAAGACTTCAAAAATTTTAAAAATGCCTCAAAAATAAATAACAGGTTTGGGGTCCAACATCGTGTCTACCATATAGGACAAATATTCTTCATATCCCTTCCTTATCATTCCCTCTGTTGTTAGAACTGAAACAATCTAAGGTCGACAAACTTTTCTATCCCCCATAAACATCACTTTTCTTCCACTATCTATCTCGAACTCCACTGTCCTCTGCTTGCAATCTAAGTTGGCATGATACTTTTCTAACATATCCATACCCAATATCACGTCTAATCCCCCCATCTTCAAGGGCATCAAATCCACCACTAATTGGCCTCCACTAATACATATCTCACAATCTTTATAAACTTGACTCATAATAATATACTGTCCGATTGAAGTACTCACCATCACTTTATTATACTCAAATTTGTCCTATGCATAGTTCTACTTGATGACAAAAATGAATAGGTAGAGCCCGAATCAATCTAAATAATTACATCATCATCAACTAATTTAACCGTACCCATCACAACTTCTGGAGCGGTCTCTGCATCCTCCCATGTCATTGCAAACACTCTAGCTAGTGCTTGCCCCTTGATCTTCCTGAAGGATTTACTCTCTTAGTTGTCTCAGAGCTACACTCTTTAGTTGCAGTCTTGTGCCCTGCTGTCTCTGTTCTCTTTGAAGCTTGCATCTGTGTTCCCTCTCTTCTTGCATACTTTGGACACTCTCTGGCCATGTGTCCTTTCTCTCTATAATTGAAACATGCATATGTTAATCAGTAACATTCCCTTCTATGAAACCTTCCGTAATATTCACATTTGGGAATGAGTGGCTTATCTTCATCTCCTCTTCTACTGCCTCCCATCGTTGAGGCTTAATGGGAAACGATAGAAGTCCTCATAGGTCTAGGTTTGCTTGTACCATTACTCCTCTCCTTATACTGCACAAGGAAAGTCCTGGCACTCCTCTTAGGCATAGAAGTACCACCTCCCCTCTTGAACTGTTCTCTTCCCTTTCTCTTTTTGTTGACAACACTCTTTATGTTCTCAACATTTTCAACCCTCAGTGCTGCTTCAACCAGCTGTTGAAAGTCACTGAAGTTCTGCACTACCACTTTTTTCCTGATGGCTAGGTGCAGTCCTCACTTAGAATTATCTCAGCTGCATATTGCAATAACTGTGTAAACCAACACTCTTACTCACTAACCATCATCTCTCTCTGGGTGAGACTTAGGAATTCCTTCTGTTTCTGCTGAATGTACACCTCAGATAGATACTTCTTATATGAAGCAAGGAATTCCTTCTATGCTAACATTGTCGGTTTCAATTGACTTCCCGATACAGACTCCCACCAATGCAAAGCATCCCCCTGAAGAAAACTTGCAGCATACCTTCTCATCATCTTCATAATCCATCTACTCCAATACCCTCTCTATCTTCCTCAACCAGGTCTCGGCTTCTTTAGGATCAGTGGTCCCATAAAAGCCCACTACTCCATACTTCCTCAACTTGTCAAACTATTTCCCCTTCTTACCTGGGGTCGACGCAGAAGCCTGCGACATCTGACCTATGTCCTGGACAAAGGCTTGAGTAAATGCCTGAAACAATCTTGGATCCAAGGTAGGCACTTGCTCTGACGGAATAGGCGACTCTTGCGTTAGTGATCGAATGGGCTCACTACTTTGCCCTAAGGAAGCCTCAGCATTTCCTGGGCCTTAAGGAAGCCTCAGCATTTCCTGGGCCCTAAGGAAGCCTCAGTATTTCCTAGAGCTACTGACTCATGGGTACTCTCCTCCCTTGGCAAAGAGTCAGGTGCAATAGATATTTGAAAAACTCCTCGTGTCCTTCTACGAGGTGGTATCTCACTCCTTTAATAAAAATATTAACGATTAACTTACCTTTAATTTAATCTTAGTTCCTATATGTATGCATGACAAATTTAAAAGAGGATTTTACAAGCAAACAGGCGAATGCACGAAGACAGACGAATGCCACAAGGTAGACGAATGCCACCAAGCAGATGAAAGGATGAAGGCAGATGAATGCCACAAGGCAAACGAATGCCACAAAGCTGATGAAAGAGCACAGATAGAAGAATGCCACAAGGCATACAAATACCATAGAAAAGACGAATGGACGAAGGCAGATGAATGCCACAAGGCAGACAAATGCCACAAAGCTGGCGAAAGAGCGAAGGTAGACGAATACCACAAGGAAGATGAATACCACATAATAGAGGAATGGACAAAGGTAGACGAATGCCATAAAGCAGATGAAAGAGCGAAGGTAGACAAATGCCGCAAAGTAGACGAATGGACAAAGGAATATGAATGCCACAAAGCAGATGAATGTCACAAGGCAGACGAATGCCGCATAACAGACGAAGGATGAAGGCAGACGAATTCCACAAGGCAGACATATGCCACAAAGCAAATGAAAGAGCGAAGGCAGACGAATGCCACAAGGTAGGCGAATGTCACAGAACAGACGAATGGATGAAGGCAGATGAGTCGAACTTGCTGACGAAACCCGAGTCAACTTCTGATAAAGCAACATTTAAGACGATGCAAAGTCAACTTAAGACGGTGCATTTCTATAGACGAAATGATGTCATCACAAACAATATGATGTCATTATACAGGAAGCGACTTGTGTAGATGATACATTTAGGATAGACAATGCACTCCTATAGAAAAAATGACATCATCACAGACGATGTAACGTTATTACAGACAAAGCATCTTATACAGATGATACATTTAGGACAGACAATGCATTCACTTATAAAAACCATAACTTTCAACTTCATAGTCTCAAGTTTCTATACTATACATCGATGAAAAGAAAGAATTGGATCAAAATACATCAATCCCAGGAAGATGCACATACTCCCTGGGACGTTCAATTTATGCATTTACTCAAACAATAGAACTCATACACCACTTGAATTTAGCAATACAGTTTCAAACAAGGGCTTAATCCCTAAACACAATCTGTACAAAATGCTCAATGTTTACATGCTTATCCTAAAAGTGAGCGACTTGAAGTAAATCACTTGTTATTATAGAACTCAAGTACAATATACAAAATGCACAATAAGGGGGGTTAAATTGTGTATCCCTTTTGTGAATACAAACCCCTTCGATATTTCTTTGAAAATGAACTTTTTCAAACTCTTAAATGAATATCAAAGATGTTTATATGAAAATATCTACGTAGTTAAATCGTAAATAACTTCTATATGCTTGTTTAAGAACAATAAAAATTAAAGTAGAGAGCTAGAATTTGGACACGATGATTTTATCCTAGTTCACCCCAAACCTTGAGCTACGTCCAGTCCTCAGAGTTCGTCTGAGATTTAACTAAACTTCTCTAAAGTTACAAGCATTCTTTCCCTCTCAGAGTCTCTTCAGGTCTCTTACACAAAGTATTATTTTCACTCTCTTAGCCTCTTTAGGATCTCAGCTTTTCTTTTCTCTCACTAGAAAGATATTGCGAGCTTTTTGTTACAATAAAGATTGCTCTCGTATTTCGCACAATGAATACAGAATTTTGCTAAAGTTGAAAGATCAAAGTACTAAAGACTCAAAACTAGTTCAGTCTTCGACTACGACTTGTATTTATAGCCTTTGTCTCCAACTGCTTCTTGATAATTGCTTCTTGTTTCTTATAGAAAACGTTATTCAGTTTAGTTTTGTAACTAACTCCAATTGACTAATCGTCCGACGTACTAGCGTATCTTCGTCTTCATATCATCTATGTTTTTCTCTTTCTTCTTTATTTTCAACTTCTTCTGTGTTTTCTGCACTTCTTCTGTGTTTTCAACTTCTTCTGTGTTTTTCGTGCTTCTTTTTTGTTTTCAACTTCTTCTATTTTTTTTGCACTTTTTCTGTGTTTTTTGCCCTTCTTCTGTCTTTTGGCACTTCTTCTGTCTTTTGACTTCTTCTGTATTTTGTTGCACGCTTAACACACTTATCAAAACGGTTGATTTATTTCTAATATTATTATTATTTGATTGTCACCAAAATTAATAGACATGAAGTCAATTAAACTTAACAATCTCCCCCTTTTTGATGATAAAAAATAATCATAATTTTATAAAGATAAATGAATATTATTTATATAAGAAGATATCAAAGATATACACATATGAAAAATTGTAATCAATACTCTCTTCTTTTTCTTGTCTCTGGTCTTCCCATATGTACTTTCTTGTTTTGCTTCTGCTCTTCTCCCCCTATTTGTTACTAATCAAAAATCTTTACCAAAGATGCTTCGCAATTTCAGAGAACATTCATTGCATATTAGTGTGGATCAACTTGAGGTCTTCTTCCATAGAAACTCATAAATGAGTTACTTCCTCATGTAGATCACCCACTGAGTCATATAGATCATCAACATTGTCATGAATTTCTTTAATTTCTTTTACCAAGGGTTCATGACTCCCCTGCTGTGTGACTAACTTCTTCCAAAATAGTAGTAGAATCCTGTTGAGGTGTTCTTGGTGGAAGGAAGTTTATAGCAACAGGTGTTTCCGAAGGTAAAACATCTAATTCAATGATCGTGATAACAAGAGGTTTGAACGATAGTTTTCCTTCAAGGAGATCAAGGTCATTAGGTCTAGGTAGTTTTGGAATTGGTTTTCCAAGAAGGTGTAGTGCATCTTTAATGGAGGCTATACAACTCAAGGTTCTAAAGTGCATAATCAAAAGCACAAGAGTCCCTGAGTTGAGATTAATACCTTCAACGCTGATAGTTCGGTACTGTCATTCTGTCATTTTGCCAACTACCTGAAAAGTTTCATCTATAGTGAAGTGGCCACAATGACTTCCTGATGCTTTTGAGATATGATGTGAAACATAGATTCCTCTCAGTTTTGCTGCATAACATACCTTATCTATGTTCCTCACTTCTGCTTGTATCTGATCTTCTGTAAGATCATTTGTATTCCCTTCTGGATACATTTTCTTCTTCCCTTTTTCTTTATTACGTACAATTGAAGGTTTTGGTTGTATGTCTTGTACAATCTTGATCAATGTTCTGTTTGTGGTTAGGTAAATAGTATACCTCTCCTTAGTCATTTGCATATTGATCGACTATTGATCAATATTGGTTCGATTTGTACCTTGACCAACCTTTTCAAAGGTTCTCTTATAATGATTGAGCTTCTACTCCTTATAGGTACAACTCCTTCAATCACCCTTAGTTTCAAATCCTATTTTCTTATAAGTTTAGAAGGATTAAGCTGTGCTGAAGTGTGTTCAACTGACTTTTTCTTTTGTTGAACATCAGTTGAAGTACTCTTTTTCTGACTGGTCTTCTACTTCTTACTTTCTTCTACCAGCCTAGAAGGAGTTTTTTTGTTAAGGTTGAGATTTCTTTCTTTCAAACACCAACTTCCTCTTAATTTTTGTTTCTTTGGCCAATTTTGTTGGCTAATCTTGTAAAATTGAGACCAAAGATCTAGTAACCTGTGGTGCTTTTTCTCTCTTTTCTGAATCTTTACCAAGAGTCAAACATTTCCCTTTCTTCTGCTCTTGTTGACACAGGGTTAATAGTCTCAGTGACTTTCTTGCTTGTTTGAATTTTTCGGAATGAAGTGCCTCCCCCTTTCTCTTCAAAGACACTTGTTTTTTAGACTGTTTTCACCTGGCTTTCTTCTCTGTGAGAAATCGTCTCAGCTTTCACTCATTCTTCGGACGATTTCTTCTTTTCTTATGCAAAAATTCTTCTTGTGGATTGAGGTTTTGTCTTCCTTATGGGTGTGACATTTTCACTCAAACTGCGTTTAATAATACATTCCCCCTTAGTCCTTGCTTTCACCATTGGATCTTTATCCTCCTTTTCTTGATTCTTCAAGCCCATTCTACCGATGGTTGAAGCGTTAATGACGCTTTTTATGTTCATCTTCATTCTGTTTCCTTTCTCAAGAAAAATTCCAACATCTCTAAAGATTCTTGTCAGCAGCATACCATAAGGTAGGGCATTAGATTCTCTCTTCGTCTTCATCATATAACTGAGAATTAGGTGTGGAAGAGATATAGGCTGATGGTTAAGTAGATGGAACAGGAATTGTTCATCTATCATCATCACAACATTCTTCGAGTCTGTTCTTAGTAGAACACAATGAAAAAGTAGTGCATGTAAAACCCTAGCCTTCGACACAAGAGTTGACACCTTCGTTTCCTTTGGGTCACTACATCTATAGAGTTGTCAATTGATATGTGCTTTTCCTACAGACATCCATCTTGTGTTATGAGCCACCTTTGCTCTAACACATGGACATTCACCAACTTTCTCGATTAACTCTAGTATCACAATGACCTACAATCTA
Organism: Erythroxylum pelleterianum; assembly: GCA_027563865.1. NCBI lineage: Eukaryota > Viridiplantae > Streptophyta > Magnoliopsida > Malpighiales > Erythroxylaceae > Erythroxylum > Erythroxylum pelleterianum. The sequence continues at coordinate 14,029,805 of JAOQMR010000006.1, read as the reverse complement.
TCCACCACTGATACCAAGGTATCGTCTACTGCTTTTGCATTCTTTCAAAACTCATATACTTCATTCAGATAAACTGTTTCACAGACCTGAAAGAAGTTCTTCCAACCAACTGCTTCAATCTCTGATTCGATGTCCATCTGGTTCTTCTTCATGGAATCAAAATCAACGTGTTTTCTATAAATTGATTACTCCATTTGTGATCTATAGAAAATTAAAACTAAATGCACAAATTTATTTCTGAAGATAATGATGTTAGTATCTGAAGTTGAGAGTATGAGCAAAAAGAACTTGATATCAAGAACAGAGTAAATGAATGCTTTGTTGAGAGTTCTACAAAAGTGGATTTCAGAGTATTTCCAAAGTATTCTAGAGTAGGTGATATTCTCAAAGCTTTGAGAAGGTTTTCCTCTAAAACTTTCTCTTGAAAGAAATTACCATCTATAACTTACTGTTACTGTTACCTTGAAAACTTGCGACTTTTTATCTTCTTAACTAAGAAAATCATCTGGTTCATGACGTGTCAGACGATTGGTCACACAACATTACCATATTCAGGTTTCGTCTGATTTCTTTGTATCTTTCTTCACTCAGTGGCTTAGTGAAGATAAATGCCCATCGATAATTTGTCTCAACAAACTATAGACTGACGATCTTCCTCTGTACATAGTCTCATAGGAAACGATGTCTAACTTCAATATGCTTTTACCCTAGAGAGTATTGGATTCTTCGATAGGTTGATAGCACTTGTGTCATCACAGAAGATTGGGGTTTGTTTTTCTAGTATTGAATAATCTTCTAACTGGTACTTGACCTACAACGTCTATGAGCAACAACTTACAGCTGACATATATTCAGCTTCTGCAGTGGATAGAGCAATTGAACTTTGGCTCTTACTTGAGCAGGAAACTAGGTTGTGGCCAAGAAAGTGACAACCTCCACTTGTACTCTTCCTATTAATCCTTTCTCCAGCGTAATCAACATCACAGTACCCATTTAACCTGAAATCTTTACCTTTCTCATACATTAAGCAAAGATCAGTAGAGCCTGATAGATATCTCAAAATTCTTTTGATAGCTATATAGTGAGATTCTCTAAGATCTACTTGAAATCTTGCACACAAACATACACAAAACAAAATATCAGGTCTGCTTGCTGTAAGGTAAAGTAAAGAACCAATGATTCCTCTAAAAAGGGCTTAATCAAACTTCTTACCTGCTTCATCTTTAGATAAAAGGTTTGAAGGATGCATAGGAGTTGACATAGGTTTCACTTTTTCCATTCCATACTGATCACGGCTTTGTTAATTCGATCTTAAAATCGATCCTTGGAAATTGGTCAAAAATAATAAATACCAAGGATTGTAGTACAGAGTGCAACCTCGGGTCGTCTCTCTTAATCGTAACCTAATGAAATGGACCTAAGCTAGTCTTTATGTTGGACCCCGAAACTTTGATGAAAATTAGAAATATTAAAATGAAATAAATGAGAAAGAAATTGGTGAGACAATTTATGAATTTAAGAAAATTTGATTAAATTAAGAAAAATATATGAGAAATGAATTGTTTAATTTTGAGTACTTTGATATTTGAGGGAACTTATATGGATTATGAGAAGAAAGTGGATAAGCTGATTGAAATGAAGTTAAATAGCAAGAATTAAAAAAAAGTGTGAAAATTTGAAGAATTTAGAAAGTTTGACTTTGGGGATGAATAGTGATAAAATGTTTGACTTGAGAGT
>JAOQMR010000006.1:14016619-14027968 GCA_027563865.1 Erythroxylum pelleterianum | reverse complement strand
GTGGCGGGCAGGGTGGGGAAGGGGGGTGAAGGGGCTGGGCAAAGTGGAGTGTTTGGAGGCTGGGGCTTTTTTGGAGCTCTTACCCATAGGGCTAGAGAGAACTCAGAGAAATTTCTCTCTCTAGAAAGGCAACCCTAAACCCTAAACCCTAAACTCTAAACCCTAAACCCTAAATCCTATACCCTAAACCTTAAACCCTAATCCCTAATCCCTAAACCTTAAACCCTAAACCCTAACCCTTTTTTTTTGGAGAAAGTAACATATATATATATTAATTTAAAAGGAGTGTTTATGTACAAAGAAAAGAAAAGGCCACAAGCAGCTCTCAAAATAGAAAAAACTAATAAGCCACAGACGGCTCTCAAAACAAAGTAAGCCACAGGTGGCTCTCAAACAAGTCAAAGCCACAGACGGCTCTCAAATGAAAGTCAACCAAAATAGATAGAAAGCCTCCAGATGACGCTGAAGACGGGTCTCAAGGCCAAGGAGCCGAGAACGGATGAGCTCGATGATGTCTACAATGATGTCGTGAGTAGAACGGTGTCGTCTGCTGAAGATGCGATTATTCCTCTCATACCAAAGGAAGTAGACAGTGGCTGAGAGAACTAACCGTGAGACGAGGTGTCAGTAATCCTTGCGCCGGTAGAGATGAGTGCAAGCCCACTAGAGAAGGGGAACCCAAGAGATCGAAGGCCAAGCAGTGTGGGTCTTCGCCGAGAGGGAGCCCCAGACGGCGGCAGAGAAACGGCACTGAAAAAAAGGTGATCATGGGTCTCCATAGAAGTACCACAAAGTACACAAGTCGAAGAGGTCAGGACGCCGAAGAACTGGAGCCTATCCATGGTCCGGAGTCGCTCCTGCGATGCTAACCAGAGGATGAAGGAGTGTCGTGGGATGTGCCTTGGGTACCACAATAAATGGTGAATCAGGTCCACAGGACGTCGGGCTCGAAGAAGGTGCTAGGCAAAGACGACAGAGAAGACGCCTGATGGGTGACCTCTCCAAACCCAACTATCAGACTGAGGCTGCGGTCGGAAGCGGACCGAATCCCAGAGCTGCTGAAGCTCATCACTCCCCTCTGGAAAAACCCACTCCCCATCATGAATGATCTCCGAAACCAGAGCATCCCAGGAGAGCCCAGTAGAAGAAAGATCCCGGAAGGAGAAAAGATCACAAAGGGGCCCCTGATCTGGTAACCAGTAATCCTGCCAGAGGGAAGTGTCTCGTCCATCACCAATACAAGCTACAATAAGACCTCGGCACCAATCTCGGCTCAACAGAATTTTCCGCCAAACCTAGGAAGAGCTCGACGGAACCCGAATATGCCAAAAGGATCTACCACGTAGCAAAACTGCATGCACCCACATAGTCCATGTAGAAGATCGTTCTGTGAATAGTCGCCACACATACTTGAGCGTGGCCGCCCTATTCCAATCCCTGATCTGCTTAACACCAAGCCCCCCTCCTGCCTCGAAAAACAGACTGACTCCCATGCCACCTTAGCCCCAATGTGGGCCAATGAAGTACCCTTCCAGAGAAAAGCTGACAAGATACTCTCAATACGACGAGCGATACTAGCAGGCAATAGAAACATACCGGACCAGTAGACCTATATAGAGAAGAGCACAGAGCGAATAAGCTGCAGTCGACCCGCATAGGTAAGGGAGGCTGAAGTCCACAAACAAATCCAGGAAAGTATCCTCTCCACCAAAGGAAGACAATCGGCATGCCGAAGCCGAGTAGTGATAAGTGGGACACCCAGGTAATGGATCGGGAGGGCACCAAACTGAATCCCAAGGATGCTCTGTAAAGAGGGAATCTCCTCCTTGGGGATCCCGGAAAAAAAGACCCGGCTCTTATCCGAGTTCATGGTCAACCCGGAAACTCGCGCAAAATCTGTCAGGGCCTGCCGGATGATCTCAAGAGAATCAGAACCTGCACGAATGAAAAGCATCAAATCATCCGCAAAACAGAGATGAGTGAGGGAAAGCTGCCGACACCGCCAATGGTAGCCATAACCCGGAGCTGCTGTCACCTCTCGCAGTATCCCATCCAGTCCCTCCATAGCCAGTACAAACAGATAAGGAGAGAGGGGGTCCCCCTGCCGCACCCCCGGGTGGCAGCAAAATAACCATGAAGAGAGCCATTAAGAGCTACCGAGATATGAGCAGATCAAAGACAGACCTCAATCCAGTGGACCATGCTAGCAGGAACTCCAATGGTCCTCAACCCCAGTAATATAAACTCCCAGCTGACAGTATCAAAAGCCTTACGAATATCAACCTTGATGGCGCACCGTGGTGGTGAGCGATCAAGGTGATAATCGTGCATCAACTCCTGGGTAAGAAAAATCGCATCAGCAATCTGCCTGCCCGGGACAAACGTCATCTGAGCCCTCCCAATCACCTCTAGTAAGACAACCTTAAACCGATTTGCAATGACCTTTGAGATACACTTATAAAGGACATTGCAGCAAGAGATCGGCCTAAAGTCACTCAAAATCTGTGGGCTCTCCACCTTAGGAACCAAGGCAATCCTAGTAGAATTCACCCAGCGAGGCATAACCGAGGTGGAGAAGAAGTACCGCACTGCTGCTTTGAAATCTGCCCCAATAATATCCCAACACCTCCTAAAGAAGAACGAGGTGTATCCATCAGGCCCCGGAGCCTTGTCTTCCGAAATGGAGAATAAGGCATGATGGATCTCCTCATCTGAGACCGGAGCCACCAGCGACTGAACCATATCCTCCGGAATACGTCGTGTGAAAAAACGAGCAGCGTCAGCTGGAGGAGGCGAGGGGGGAGAGCAGAGAATACCCTGAAAATAATCCACCGCTATATGCCCCAAGACTCCCTGATCTGTGATATATGTACCAGTCCCATCATCCAATCCATGTACTCGACCTCGGACCTGGCGATGAAGCAAGGATATGTGGAAGAAGCTAGTGTTCTGGTCCCCTAGAGCAAGCCACTGAATCCTGGAATGCTGCCGATAGAAGGACTCCTCATCCTGCTACAGTCGGTAATACTGTCGAGCAAGGTAAAAGTGGGGATGGTCAGCCCAACATTCAGAAACTTGAAAGGAGTGGGAGGACGGCGACGCGGGGAACCAAACTGAACCACTAAAGAGCTATGGTCAGAAATATCACGCGGCAGGACCTCTGTAAATGTACTCGGCCATGAGGTGAACCAAGCGGAGTTGCCAAAACTCCAATCCAAACGCCGGAGAATAGAATCCGGCCCCTCCCGACCATTATGCCAAGTATAGCGCAGTCCCCTGTAAGGAAGGCGGAGCAACTCAGCAGCACGTAAACACTCCGCAAACTCATCCATATGTCGATACCACCCGACAGCCCCACCGACTCGGTCCGAATGGCTCAGAATGGCATTAAAATCACCCAGTACCAACCAAGGCATAGAAATAAAACAGGCGGCCTGATCGCGGAGAAAATCCCAAAGCTCTCGCCTAGTACCCGGATCCATAGAGCCATAGACGACTATAAAGCCAAAGACGGAACCCTCTCGCCGCCGAGTCACCACACAACTAATGCCCTGAAGAGTGGACGCCAAAGGTCGGACCTCAAATAGAGTGGGGTCCCAATAGACCAGAATGCGACAAGCTACCTGATCCATCACATTACTCAAATAAGCCCATCCACGACAAGTAGCCGAAACTACACCCGCTAAGGAGGGAGAAACTACCTTGGTCTCCAAGAGACCCACCAAACCAAGATCATGATGCCGAATCTAATCTCGAACTGCTCGCTGAGAAGGAGGACCATTAAGGCCCCTAATATTCCAACTTCCTATCATAGGAAATGGAATATAAAATCAAGACGGCAGAACTCAAAGAGAGGGGGGAGGCCCCTCACTCACGCCCGCATCTGTTAAACCCTGAATAGGAATAGGCGAGTCACCAAGCGAAAACTCTCCGACGAGACTAGCAAACCGAGAGCCAGTGCTACTACTGGGGATGGAAGCCTCAATACTGAGGTGACAGAGCATCCTGCTAGGGGGAGACTGCATCTCTGTAGGAACTGCTGGGCTAGGCGTCCGCTGCAGGCTAAGACTCCCCTGTGTAGATTCAGAACGACAAGGCGCTAGTGGGGTCCGAACAATAGGTGCGGGGGCAGTAGCAACGGAAGAGCCCGAACCAGCCAAAATAGGGGCCTGGGTCACATCCCTGACAACGAGGGAGGGGAGAGGAGAAGCTGGAAGCGAAGCCGGGCCAACAATCGGGGGTGAGACCGGAAGGGGCGGAACTATGGGTTGTGGAGCCATAGGGGCCGGCACTACCTCCTGAGGCACTGGCGAAGCGGCAGGAGACACAACTGGTTGCTCGGGGGGAGCAGGAGAGGTTGAAGGGGCAGCAGTCGGCGGAGGGGTGCAGGAGTGTCCAAATACACGACATGTAGTGCATCATCGGGGTGTCCACTCATACTCAACGCGAATGCGAATCGGCTCAGGGCTCAGTTTGCACTGAAAAGCAATCTCCCGGATAGGCTCAGAGTCAGCAAAAATCTCCACACATAGCCTAGCAAAACCGAGACGAGTGCGGGCGGAGGTATGTCAATCACAGAGGAGGCGTGCATTCCACAAAGGAAATGGCATCCCATATAAACGGACCCAAACAGGGACTCGAGACACTTGAGTTTTATCGTACGCGAAGTAGGGGTGCCACTATTGAAGCATGATGGCTTTGCCCCCAAAAAGCCACGGGCCCCGCTCGAGGATATCCAGGGCAGCTTCCTCACTCTGAAAACGGAATAAAAAGAAACCTGTGCCTGTAGAGAGGACATCCTCAAGGCCAAGAGTCTGCCAAGTACGCATAGCGAAAATCCGCATGGCAGGGAAGGGCATGCTATGCCCCGGAAAAAATCCAACTAAACAGCGAGTCCACTAGTGTAGACTTTCATCAATACAATCATCCAGAAGCTCAAGCATCCCCTCCGGAGGCTTCCCAACCATAGGCGAGAAGCGGAATCTAATATTGGAATCCAAGATGATACTGACTTTCTCAGCCCAGGAGAAGTCAGCAGGTTTCTTACCAGAATTCTTTCTAAGTCCAACATGCATACTAGAATTTCTCAATAGAGCATGTTTAAAATTACCTCCTATAGGTGTTGGCAACAAGGGCTTCAGCCCATGGGGGGACACTTGAAGTGGAGGTCCTCCTCCTTGGGCCTGGTTGGTGGATGCTCCTCCATAGGCCTGCACCTTATCATTAAGAGGCCTCCCAAGTTGCTGAAGCCTTCCTCCTTGGGCTTGAAAGGTAGAGTCCCCCTCCATAGGCCTTCCACTCTCCATTGGGTGGCCTGGAAAATTGTTGAAGCCCATCAGATGGGCCCATGGGAGCTAGCACATGGGGCACGTGGGACGTGCCCCCTTCCTTGGCAGAAGCAGCGTGGGACGTCGTCCCTCCCAATGAAGAGGAACCTCCGGGCTGCAAAAGAGGAAGAGACTCCTCACCGGCGATGGCAACAGCGGAAGGAACAGCAGCAGTCGGTGACACCGGTGAGGGGAAGGAGTGATCCGGCAGTGCACGAGTCACGGACAGAGGGGGGAAGCCGTCGGTGTCGAAAACGAAGGCTGGCCCTGACTTCTCCTTCGCGATAACACTGGCGACTCTGATGTCTCCTTTGTGCACGGCGAGCATGGTAAGATGGTTGGGTGTTGATTTTTGGGTTGCTCGAGGTGAGAACGGCAAGGATTTGGTGTGAGGGGGGTAGGAGGGCTGATGGGTGTTAGAGTTTCGGGGTCAGATCTGCCGCCAGTGGGAGGGTGTTGGAGGGAATGGTTGGTAGGGGTGGGTAGAGCAGGAGAAGGCGCATCGAATGGTGTAGGTGGTGATGCCGGCAGACCATGGTGGCGGTCGCCGACGGCAGGTGCGGCGGTGGCCGCAACGGCGGGCAGGGGATGGACCAAAGGAAGGCTGAAGGCAGTGGGAGCAGGGCCGGAGCCGCAGCAGGACTAGGGGTGGGAGGCGGACTAGGCTGGAACGCCACCATAGGGGCAAGATCAGGAGCAGACGAGGTCGGGGGAGGCGGGGTAGGCAGCACGGGAAGCAGGCTGGAAGACAATAAGGCCAGAGCCGCACCAGGACCAGCGGTGGGTGGCGGACTAGGCTGGAGCGCAGGAGAAGAAACAGGGTCGGGCGCAATGGAGGGGGCCGCCTCGGGAGCAACAACAGGAGTAGCCGAAGATCCCGGGACAGGGCCAGGTGCCATGGAGGGGGCCGCCACGGGAGCAGCAACAGGGGCAGCTAAAGACCCCGGTAAAGCTGGACTAGGGCCTCCAATCGGGCTGAGAGAACTCGGAAGCGAGCTGGAGGTAGGCACCAAGGCCAGGGCCGCGGCAGGAACAGAGCCAGGCGCCATGGAGGGGGCCACCGCGAGAGCATCAACAGGGGCAGCCGAAGACCCCGAGGCTACACTAGGGTGGGGAGGTAGACTAGTCGGGAGCTCAGGAGAAGAAGCAGGGCCGAGAGACACCACACTGGTAGGGGCAGCAATAGGTGGCGCTGAAGGAGGCAGAGCGGCACAAGAATGTCCAAAAACACCGCAGGTGGCACACCGCCTGGGGGACCACTCATACTCCACTCGGACACGATGGGACTCTTCGTTCAGGCAGCAAACGGTCTCGATCTCATGAATAAGGTCATCAGTGGCAGAGAGCTCCACACAAACCCGCGTAAAAGAGAGGCGGGTCCGATCTGCAGTAAAACGGTCGCAACTGAGGGGTCGTCCAATCTGACCGGCCAGGATCTCGAGGCACTCGTCATTCCACACCGGAAATGGTAAATCATGCAATCGGACCCAAACCGGGATGTGTGACACCTGGGATTTATCAAAAATAAAACGCGAGTGCCACTGCTGCAAAACCATGAATTTCCCGCCGAATAACCACGGACCTTGCTCAAGGACCGAATGAATAGCTTCCTCCGACGTGAAGCGAAACAGGAAAAAACCAGTACCCGTAGAAATAACATCCTCCAAACCTTGGGCCTTCCAAACCCGGCACGTAAGAGATTTAACACGAGAAAAGGCATAGTTGGCCCTGGGAAAAACCCGACTAAACATCTGGTCTACTGATGGAGATTGCCCAGAATCACGTGGTCAGGGAGGACCACGGGCCCAGACGATCGAGCACGGGACTTACCCGAGAATCGAAGGCCAGTTGAAGAATTGGTAACTCTAACCCGATCAACCCAAGAAAAATTCAAAGATTTTTTATTGGGCGGTCGAGATTGGCCTAATTCCTTATTCACAGTTACAGCAACAACATAGGAATGAACAGTAGATTTTGCTAATTCCATAGGCATAGGCACAGCAGCAGCAGAAAAATTATTAACAGCGGGTGTAGGGAAAATACCTCCTCCATTGGCCTGTGGGCTGGTCACAATTGAGGCAGAGGGGGCTAGGGACAGCAACATGGGAAGGGCCAAGGGCTGGCCCCTTCCCCTTCAAAGGGGGCTGCTTGGACAGCCCAGCAGGCAGCCCAACAAGGGCTGAAGGGCAGGCAGGCAAGGCCTGCCCAGACTGCCCAAGAGCAGGCTCCAAAGGGGGGGCCTGCTCGGGCCCCGCTGCAGCCCCTCTTGCGTGCCCAGAAGCACGCAAAGATGCAGCCAGATCCGGAAGGGGGGGCATGCCGGCGGAAGCGGCTGGGGACGACGCGGCACCTGCAGCCAGAGAGGGCAACGCCGGGGGGGAGGGAAGCGTCGGGGAAGGAGGGACACCGGGGAGAGGGGGAAGTGGGCGAGATCGGGGACGAACGCACCATCCGCCGAAAGTCAGGGCATGTCTCCGACGGCGGGCAGAACTTCAACGGCAAAACCAGGAGTCGGGGTAGGTAGAGTAGAGGGAGACGAAGCGGTTGAGGTAGGACTGGCACGGCACAGGGCAGAGGTAATGGCAGCGGAGGAGAGCTGAAGCCCACCGAAGGCCGAACCAACGAACGTAGATCTAGGAAAATTCGTTGTGTGTTGGCGAAAATGAAGTGCAGGGTTGCAAAGAGGAGGAGACAACGAAGAGGATGAGCTTGGTTGGGAGGGGAGAGGATCACCGAGGTGACTGCCGGAAGCGAAACAGGAAGAAACCAGTACCCATAGAGATAACATCCTCCAAGCCATGGGTCTTCCAAACCCGGGTCGCAAGGGATTTGACAACGAGAAAAGGCATATTATGTCCCGGAAAAAACCCAACTAAACAGCGGGTCCACTGATGGAGATTGCCCAGGATAGCGTGATCGTGGAGGACCACGGGCCCAGACAATCTAACACGGGGTTTACCCAAAAATTTAAGGCCAGTTTAAGAACTGGAAACTCTAACTCGATCGACCCAAGAAAAATTCGAGGATTTTTTAGTGGGCGGGCGAGATTTTCCTAATTCCTTGTTCACATTCACCGCAGTAGCAGAGGAATTAACAGTAGATTTCCCTAATTCTGTAGGCATATGCACAACAGCAACAGCATAGGAATGGACAACAGAGTTAGGAAAAATACCTCCTCCAATGGCTTGTGGGCTGCTGTCAATTGGGGGCTGGGAGCCCAGGAGGAGCAATAGGGGCTAGCTCATGTCCAAGCAAGGTGGGCTGCTGCCCACTAGCTAATGTTGTTCGGCCTAGGGGCAAGGAAGGGCCCAGTAGCCTAGGGAGGGCTGAGGGCCCTTCAGTGGGAGCCTTGCCCTTGAGCCCAGCTGAAGGGCCCAAGGAGGGGGCTTGCACGGGCAGCCCAAGAGAGGAGGGCTGCTGCGTGCGTGCAGCCCCCATTGGAGACACAGGCGAGGGAGGGGGAGAGGCTGGCAGCGTCGATCATCCCCTCTCCACGCCTGCGTGATCAGCAGGAGCAGGTGGGGAAGGCGCTGTAGGGACCGTCGGGGGAGCAGGGACGCTGGGGAGAGGAGGGAAGAGGGCAAGGTTGGAAACGCAAGGGGGCTCACCTCCTGCCGAAAATGCAATCCCTCCTCCGACGGCGGTGACAGCACCATGGACGAAGCCAGTAGTCGGGGAAGGAAGATTCGGGTGAGGCGAGTCGAAAGAGGTAGGTCGTGTGAGCTGAGGGACGGTGGAGACGTCGGCTGGGGAGGGGGGCTCGACGAAGGCCGAGCCTTTGGACCTAGATCTAGGAGAAACCATTGAGTGTTGGCCAAAAAGAATTGCAAGGTTGCCCTAAACCCTAAACCCTAAACCCTAAACTCTAAACCCTAAACCCTAACCCTAAGGAAAAACCAGACTAAACACCGGGTCCACTGATGGAGATTGCCCAGTATAGCATGGTCTGGGAATACTACAGGCCCAGACAATCTAGCACGGGATTTACCCGAAAATTTAAGTCCAGTTGAAAAACTGGAAACTCGAAACTCGATTGACCCAAGAAAAATCCGAGGATTGTTTAATTGGCGGTCGAGATTTTGCTAATGCCTTAGGCGCATGCACAGTAGCAGCATACGAAATATTAGAATTTACAGCATTGACAGAATTTAAAATACCTCCAATTGCTCCTGCAAGAGTTGAAGCTGGGGTTGTGGACTTCTCCTGCAGCCCATGGTTGGTGGCAGCTCCTGTGGCCCATGAGAAAGGCCCATGGCATAGGCTGGGGCAGCAAGGGTGATCTGCTTGGCTGCTCCTTGGGCCCAACAAGGGCTGATGGGGGCAGCCCACCTATAGGGCTTGGAGGGTCGGCCCGCATGTTGGGCCCAGGAGAAGGCATCCCCCTCCCCACCTTCGGATCGCCAGCTGCTGCAAATGGGAGGAGAGACGTCGACGGTGGAGGCTGCTGGTCCACCGCCGGATGCAAAGGTGCCGGCGGTAGGATGGGCAGCGCAAGGGGACCGACGACCGACCCTAGGCCTTGAGGCAGCAGCGGCGACGGGACAGAGACGTGAAGGCTGTCTGCAAAACAGTGAGCGTCGGCGAAGCCAAGTGCAGATCCAGCAACAATCGGAGTCGGGGAGAGTAGCTGGGGTGTCACCGGTGCTGAAGGAAGCTTCGGTGATGAAGAAATGCCAGAGAGGGGTGGGAAAATAGTAGGTTCGTCCACACAGGGGGGCCCACGGCCGGCATAAACGTCAAGCCCTCCTCCAACAGGATTGGATGCACCAATGCCAAAATCATGAGTCAGGGGTTGTAGATCCAGAGGAGACGAAACTACTGAGGTATGATTTGCTTGGTTGTGGACGGTGGAAAGGTCGCTGGCGAGGGGAGGGAGCTCGCTGGCATCCGAACCTTTGGACCTAGATCTAAGAAAAACCGGTGAGTGCTGACCAAAACAAATAGCAGGATTGCGAAGAGGAGGAGACAGCGAAGAGAATGATGGTGGTGGGGAGGGAAGAAGATCACTGGAGCGATCGCCAGCAACTGGGGCGGTGGTCGGAGCAGTGACTGGCACGGTGGAGGAGGCAGAAAGGGGTGGTGGGCATGATGGATGGGAAGGGCTGGGGGTGGAGTGTCTGGAGGCTGAATATTTTCTGGATTTCTTACCCATAGGCTAGAGAGAAGCCAGAGAAAAGTCTCTCTCTAGAAAGGCAACAAATGATCCTCCCCTCTAAACCCTAAACCCTAAACCTTAAGCCCTAAACCCTAAACCCTAACCCTAAACCCTAACCCTAAACCCTAAACCCTAAACCCTAAAAATCCTAAACCCTAAACCCTAAACCCTAAAACCTAAACCCTAAACCCTAAACCCTAAACCCAAACCCTAAACCCTAAACCCTAAACTTTTTTTTTGAAGAAAGTAACATATATATTAATTAAAAGGAGGGTTTATGTACAAAGTAAACAAATAGCCACAGGCGGCTCTCAAAATAAAATAAGCCACAAGTGGCTCTCAAAACAAATCAATGCCACAGACGGCTCGCAAAACAAAGCAAAACAACTAGGTAGAAAGCCTTCATATATGCCGCTGAAGAACAAGTATTTGAAGACGAGTCTCAAGGCTGAGAAGCCGAGAACGGATAAGCTCAGTGATGTCTTCAATGATGTCGTGGGTAGATCAGTGTCGTCTACTGAAAATGCGATTATTCCTCTCATACCAAAGGAAGTAGACATTGGTTGAGAGGACTAACCGTGAAAGGAGATGTCGGTAATCCTTGCGCCGGCGGAGAGGAGTGCAAGCCCACTAGAGAAGGGGAACCCAAGAGGTCGAAGGCCAAGTAGTGTGGGTCTTTGTCGAGAGGGAACCCCAAACTGCGGTAGAGAATCGGTACTGAAAGAAGAGGTGATCATGTGTCACTACAAGAAATTGTATTTTTAGTGAAGGTAAAAGTTGTCACTAAAACCAGTAATATTTGTCACTATTATTAATAGTGACCAATATTTGAAGTCGTCACCTCCCGTCACAAATACCTCCGTCACT
>JAOQMR010000006.1:13978854-13989780 GCA_027563865.1 Erythroxylum pelleterianum | reverse complement strand
TACATACACATATCACAATATTGCATAATTTTGTATTCATTAATGCACATTCATGTAAACTAACTATGTACAATGCACATTCAATGACAAATTCCGGGTATCTTATCGTAATTCTTATCGTTAAATCGATCACATATCAAAGCCCTCATTAATATCATAAATTGGACCATAATAAAACAATGTGAAATCCATTACATAACTTAATTGGCCACTTCAGATTTTCTACCATATAATTTCGGGTCAACTTTGTATAATTAATCTGATAGGGTAAATGACAAAATTAAGCAACACTTCCTTCTGAAAATTTGTTCTACAGTGTCTTATGTTTCTAACACCTCCAAAATCATTCAATTTGATTTAGTATTCAATGAGTTATGCAAAAAATATCACAGACTGTTCACGTTTGAACTTTCAGCTAGTACATGATCATACCCTTTAATTGCACAACTCATATCTCTCAGTTAAGATATCCAAAAATTACAAACTTTATATCAATTTAAAGATAAGAGAATAAGCTACAACTTTGCTAAACAGCCTAATTCAGCCCACATCAATACATTTTATTCAATAACCACAGGACATGATTTTTGTCCCTGGTGGAGCTACAGCCTAAGCTAAAACTCAGTTCCATGCCAATTTTGAAAGTCAAAGAGACAGAATTAAAATTCGACCTCTTCACAAAAATTGTAGAATTATGTCTCTAGTTTAATATGAATTAAAAACAAACTCATTCAGAAATCTACATCTCAAGTTATACTTTGAAAACTGAAGCATGATCATGGAAATTTTCCAATTCATAACATCCAGCAGACTTCCACACTTTCATCCTATCAATCAATTTCAAATTTATTCAGATAGCTCTAGATTTTTATGAGAGAAAGAAAAATGTCTTAGGAATCCATTGGTCCAAGTTTCAAGTTATTTAGAGTTCGGATGAAAGAGTTATAGGAAAAAGATTGAGAGCTGTTCACTTAAAAACTCAAGTTTTTAATCCACACATATAAACCATCAACTTTTCTCTCTCTATCACGCCAACTTCATCTTCTCCATCGAAAGCTCCTTATTTTTTTTCCACTTTTACACTTCATGAACATTCATATCCACCACATACATTATATAAACCAACTTTTCTATTCTTCCTTCAGCTCCACAACTTAAAACAAATAAAAAATGCAAGGTTTATCCTTAATCATCAAAAAACAGAAATCTTACTTTCACTTTCTCCTTCTACTGTATTTGTATAGCTTCTGCACCTTTCTTTTCTTTATTTCATCTTCATCTGTACATTTCTTTGACTTTCCTCTTCACTTTCACTTCATTTAACACCATTATATATTAAGACCTCACCAAATCCTCATTCCTTACCATCCAACACATTTTAGTTCATTCAAAACTTTCCAAAAACATTCATGCATATCAACTGGAGAAGAACAGAGCATCACCGTGGACATCCAACAATTATTTTTTGTTTTTAACATTCTTCACTAATCTTCATTTACCTAAAAAAAATCACAATCTCGAGACACTGCTTGCTCATTCCAAACTCATTACCGTTTACACAATACAAATTCATACATGAACAATAAAACAACCTCATATTCATGCATGTACCGCTTGTATAGTATAAAACAGAGTTAAGATCATCATTTTTCCAGAATTTTACACTCTTCCTAAACATAATTCAATGATTCTTCTAGTTCCAACTTACCTCAACAATAATTTACAACATATGGTTCCTCAAACATACAATAAAAACAATATATCCATGGTTTGTAAATCTTCAGTTAATTTAATCATCACCGAAACCTCCATCCTTAAACTAGAGCATGCATGTATATATTTCCACTGCAGAAATACCATCAGAATAACTTACTTGTTTTCACAAAATCTACAGCACTGAAAGAGAAATCAACAACACAAAGGTATAAGAAGTTGCTATTCGGTGATGAAGAATAGGGAAGAGCATCTAGGTGTTGAGTGTTTCAGTAAAGAACAAAAGTTACAGTGGTTTCTTCCTAACTAAAACGTAATAATACGTGGTTCATTGCATGTCCTTCACGTGTGCTATTTGTCTCCACGTATTCACCATTTGTCTTAGTAGCAACTTACCATGTGTCACATATATGTTATTGCCACATGTCACCACATATACTAGCCATTTGTCAAAGACATATTGCCATGTGTCACACCATAATTGGTCCAAAATATCCCAATTTTTTTTTTGGAAATTTCTAAAATTAACCAAAAAATTTGAAATAATAATAACACTCTCCAATTAAATTTTCAACTCAAAATAATTCATCAAAAATTTCAAAATATACCGAAATTTTTGAAAATTTCTAAAATTCACCAAAAATTCCGAAATAATAAAAACACCCTCCAGATTAATTTTTAACGCAAATAATCCACAATTCGCATTTTTAATCACATTTATAAATCAATTATACTCGAAAAATGCCAATGAATGCATGTACAACTTTTTTTTGTGTATCAAAATAAATATTCACATATGTGTAAATGTACAATGATGCATGAGCATGAATTATGCTTCCTAATTTCTCAAAAATCTCTAAGAATTACCATTTTAACCCTAATTCAGATAACAGGATGTTACATATTAAGTACTCAAAAAGAGCTTGAAACTGGAAGTTGGAAGAACAAGTGTCATTTTTAGCACCACCTATACCTGAAAAGCATGAAACTTTTTATATGTACTTGTCATATGAGAAGATGGAGATCATGACAACTTAAACCTACCTGATACATCAATAATTCCCATACAGGATTCTGGTTACAAAATCATACTAAAATAGTTAGAGATGAGAAGCAGGAAGCACAAACCTTTTGCTCTAAAACCATCATATCTTGATACATACATGTTGTGACACCCTACATACGCCCTGGGAGGATATGCAAAGAGCCACACACAAATATAGATAATATAGACCCGAAACCAAATCCAAAACACACGAAACATAACACACAAGCATTCCCAGAATCTCAAGCAAACATACATTACATAACATATCATTTATATTGTGCCTATCATATTACATACCATAAATTCGAAGACCAACATGTATGTAATAACTTCAAACAAATTCAAAAGTCATATACATCATATACAAGCCCAAAACAAACTCAGAATACATTTTTATCAAAACAAGACTCAGACTCCATTTGTCATTATGGTTAACTTGTCCCAGTTTTTATAATCCTCACTCTAAACCTACACGGAACAAATCCACTGTGCTAAGCATATAGCTTAGTGAGTAATAACTAATATATACATGAAGTGACAACTCATCATACGGAATCATGTAACAGCATAAGCATGCATTAAAAGATTGCCTAACATTAAATAAGACATAATGCATTTCAGAACAGATTTTTATAATTATCAGAACTAAATATCACAAGAAGGTATAAACCCTTCAGAATCAGAACACAATTTTAGTTTATGTAAGAACCAAACATATATCAGATTACAAAATCAGATGACTGCAAATCTGTTAGACCTTGTTTTCTTTCCAAATTTGCTTAATTGCTTAATTGGTTGTTTATGTTATTTATTTGGTTTTAAAAAAATTATGTTAGTAATTGTCCTTAATTAGAATTAGAGGGAAGGATTAGAAAATTAGAAATTGAATGGGATTAGACTAAAGTGTTAGGTGAAGTGGGATTAATGTTATGTAAGTATAGAGTTAGTAGATAGATGGCTTGAATTAATTGAAGGAAGGGTTGGAGTAAGTTAGAATTGGATTAAGTTATTTAGAGCCATTAAAAGCCAACCAAGGGCAAATTGGGGAGAGCATGGTAAGTGAAGGGCATATTTGGAAAAGAAGGAAGAATAAAGAAGCAAAAATTGGAGAGGAAGGGAGGCATTGTCGTGGAAGCTAGGATGAAAAGAAGAGAAATCATGGGAGAAGAGATGAAGAAGAGGAAAAGCCAAGGAAAGCTAGGAAAAGTGGGAAAAAATCGGGGAAAGGGGAAGAATCAAAGCTTCTAAGGTAAGTTTTGTCTCTTTTCTTCTTGATTTGTTGAGAAAGTGAGTGATTGTGTTGTGTTGAATAGATTCTAGAGAGAGAAGTAAGTTTGTGAAGAAGAAGATGATGGATTTCTTGGAGTTTTTGAGTTTCTAGGTTAGGGTTAGAGTTTTCTTACCCATTTGATGCATGGATAGATTAGATTGAGATTTTATTAAGGCTATGACATTTTAGGGTTATGATGATTAGGGAGAAATTTGGGGATTTTCCCTATTGGATTGAAATTCATGAAATGTTGTTGTGTTTAGGAAATCAAGAGGCCATCCAAAATCAAGAGGAAGGAGGCAATTGATTTTGGAATTTGCAAAACTGAGGTGGGTAAATCCTTATAATCTTTGTGCCATAGGCAATTGTGTGATGTGTATATATGTTTAAATGTTGAATTGTGAATTGCTATTATTATGAATCTTGCACTGTCATATGTTTCATGTTATGCCATACATGGCAAGATGTTTGACATTTGGATAGAAATCAAATTGTGTTTATGTCATGATATGTATGAACATTTGGATATGATTATTATGCCATTAAGATTGAATAATGGCATTTTGTCTAAGAAAAATCATGAGAAAATGATAATGTGAATGATGCATTGTAGCATGAACTTTGACTGTGTGTGGGCGAGAGAGGAACCGTTTTGTAGTCACGTCGACGTTGACAAAAGCCTTATCCCGGCTGCCCGCTTGTAGCCCACGAGATCCTAAAATGGACTCGTTTCGTTCACGATGCAAACTTCGGTTTCATCGTTTTGTTCCACGGAACCCTCGAGCCAATTGGGTGTGCATTTGCATTTTGGGTTTATTCATAATTTGGATTGAATTTTGCTTATATGTCATATTGGTTGGCACTATGAATTACAACATGTGTATTACCCTTTAAATGTTGAATTTTCCTTGTGATGGGCAGGCCTACATGAATGTATGTATGTTATATTTTGATTGTTGTGTGGCCCAAGCCTAATGGCTATAAATGGTTTAGCCACTGAGCTGTGAAGCTCAACCTAATCTATCCCTCTCCTCAGGTGCAGTTCGAGGCGACCAGTGAATCCTTGCAAGGCAAATTGGATAGATCCGAGAGAGTAGTTTTTGTTCGTAGCTAGGTTTTCGAGTAGCTTTACAAGCATATTGAACATGGAGCATCCAATGTATTTTTGTAACTTGTAACTGGATTGATGTGTAATGTTGATATGTATTTAAAGCTACAAATGAAAGCTTGCATGAACTTCATTTTGTTCTGGAAATGAAATGAGACTGTGAAAAGTTCCTTTTTATATGATTGTATGACTTCTCAAATTTTCATGTGTTGTATCGTTATAGCCTAATGGTTGTGTTGGCTAATTGAGACTTGCTAGTTTGAGGTTGATAGTTTTGATGGTGATGTGTGAATTGAGCATGTTGGATTGTGAATGCCAATTATGGATGAGTTGAGAACTTGGAAGTTTAATGCATTTTAGGTTGATATGAAAGATATTGAAGTTGTGTTGATGTTAAAAGATTGATTTTGGGAAGTTTAAAAGTGAATTTGGTATTTGGTTGGAAGATGGAAGTTTTGGAGAGGCAGGGAAGAAGGTCTGGACTTGTTGTCCAGTGTGTGTCCGTTAAACGGACATGTATGTCCATTTAACGGACACTCTCGAATGGTTTTGGCATGTCTCTCCAGCGTGTGTCCGTTAAACGGACATGAACGGACCTTCTCGGGAGAAATTGGGTCAGCTACAGTAATCGCAATTTTTGTCTAGTTTTGAAGTCGATTTTCGTTTCGGGTCTTCTTAAAAGTTATAGATCTCGATGTCTTCTTTCTAATGGTCCAAGAACGAAGGAAATTGGACGTTGGTAGGAAGCCCGCTCGCGCTTTTCGTCTTTTGTTTTCGGATAGTTGAGTTCCGAGAACGAGGTTCAACACCGTGGTTGGGCTTCGGGAACGGGGTCCAACAAAATATATTTACAGAAGCAGGTAACGGGACTTATACTGGAGAGACCGAAGTCTTGACACTAAAGTATCCAGGAGAGACCGAAGTCTTGACACCGGAGTGTCACAGGAGCAACTGCAGACCCTTCTAGGCATGCCTATTTACCCGCAACTAGGACTTAACAGATTCAAAAATAGAAATGTC
The DNA here is from genome assembly GCA_027563865.1 of Erythroxylum pelleterianum. Classification (NCBI taxonomy): domain Eukaryota; kingdom Viridiplantae; phylum Streptophyta; class Magnoliopsida; order Malpighiales; family Erythroxylaceae; genus Erythroxylum; species Erythroxylum pelleterianum. The sequence goes on along the minus strand of JAOQMR010000006.1, from coordinate 13,983,621 downwards.
TGAAATTCAATTCACATATCAATCAATGTTTTCATACCATGTATTCAAACATGTCACATTCTTACAGCTTTGCATATCATTCAATGATCCAAATCAATAACAAACAAAACAGTTAAAGCAAAACTATAAAAAATTTCTTACTGATTTACTTACAAAAGTAACCATCTAAATTACTTACAAAAGCTCCCTTTTTGCTTATTGCCTCGAAGTCCCGGCAATATCTAGAAGTGGTCGCTCTATGCGTTCCTCTATAACATTTAATACAATCACATATCACTATTGTGCATGATTATGAAATCATTTATGCACATTCATGTATACTGAATATGTATGATGCATGTTTATGACAAATTCTAGGTTTGTTTATCCTTAATCTTGTCACATTATCGATCATGTGAAACCATAATCAATTTCTCAATCCAAATTTATCTCACAACCAACTTTCAGATCCACTTTGCTTCATTATTCTCATCAGGAAGGTGAGACAATTTGATAACACTTCCTTCTAGAAAATTGTTCCTCTGTGTCTTAAGTTTCTAATGATACCAAGATCATACAATTTGGTTTATTATTCAATGAGTTATTCTCAAAATACCACAGACTGTGTACATTTGAAATTTTGGCCAGAGCATGATCATGCATTCAAGTTTTACATCTCATATCTCTCAATTCCAATATCCAAAAATTACAAACTTTATACCAATTTAAATCTAAGAGAATAAGCTACAACTTTTGTGAAGACACCTCAGTCTAATTCGGCCTACATCAATACATTTTATTCAATAGCCACAGGACATGATTTCTATCCCTGGTAGTTCCACAGCTGAAGCCAATACTCACTTTCAAGCTAAATTTCAAGATCCTTAAGGACAGAATTCAAATTTAATTTCTACTTAACATTTGTAGCCAAATGTTTCTAGTTTATTTTGAATCAAAAATAATCTCGTTTGGAGCTCTAAGAATCAAGTTATAATCAAAATACCGAAACATGTTCACTATAATATCTCTAGTTTATAATATTCTAGTACATACCCTCGTTTTGAGTCAATCAATCTTTTTCTAATCAATTCAGATGGCTCTAAATTTTTATGGAGAGAAAGAATAATGTCTTAGAAGTCTATTGGTTCAAGTTCCAAGTCATTTGGAGATCTTCAGGTGAAGTAATGGCCAAAATACCAATGTCTATATAGTGAAACCTATTCAGTGAAACTACTACAATTAACTCACATCTTACACCTTCAACACCCCTTCACCAAAATTCATGAATTCTACTTCAATTGCACCTTATTAATGCGTCAATTACACATAAATTTTATGTCCAGAACCAATTCTAAAGTCATTCAATAAATAGCTCACAAACCTTATCTTCCATTCATTAAAACCAAAACAGTATATGCCAAACCAGAATTATTTTTCCAGCACCTAATGTTCAACATCATAACACATATTTTTGGCCATCTTAGGTATCATAAAACTTATATGAATACATGCTATCAAGTGTAGAAATCCCTTACCTTTTTAACTTCATAGAACCAGCTAAATCGAGCTTCCAAACAACCAGTGCATATCTAAGTTTAATGTGCAACTTTCAGCATCAATGAGGTAATAATACATAGAATCACAAGACCTATTTCTTAATGAAATAACTCTCAAAGCTTCCAAAGGTTGATCCTCCAAACACCAGCAAAAGTCCAGAAGTTAGAGAGGAGATGGGAGGTTTTGTGGAGAGAAGAAAGCAAAGTGAAAAAAGAGAACAAAACAGAAAAGTTTCTAGCAGAAACTTGCTTCAACACCACCTAGGTGTCACTCCCTCCATAAGGCATGTGTCTTCTTGCATGTGTCACATATGTCCTCCACTTAAGATACCATTTGTTACACTTCAGTTAAACTATGTTTCACTTAATGAATGCTGCCAAATGCCACAATTTAATTAGGCCACTTGTCACTTTATTAACTATGTCATCTGTCAATGTATCAACTATGCCAAATGTCACTAACTCATAAGCTTAATATTTGAAATTTTCATATACCAATTTATCTTGCAACTTGAAAATTTTCCTAATTTAAATATACATTTAAATACCTTAATTCTCTAATTGTATCAGTTAATTCCAATTTACTCACTATAATCCACTTGTCCAAACTTCAGCTCGGCTACGCTTTCTTGCTCTTCATCTCACTGAGCCTTGAGACTTCGCCCGTGTTATATCTTGAGAAGATTCATGCACATTCAACTGTAGGTTTTCACTTCTACTATTCTTCAAATTGTAAGAATGCCCATCTTGAAGCAGCTTTTGGAGCCTCTCAACTTCTTCAGAAAGCTTCTTGTCTGTTACGAATGATACCTCAGTTGACATATCCACGTGATACAACCAATAAAACAATTAACAAAACATAAATATGAAGAAATATATAATCCAAAAATATGCACAAGAAATATATTTCTCAATAAAAATCCAGGTATTGTGTTAAGACCCGTTTTCGGAGCCCAACTATCCTGAATCATAAAACGTGAGCGGGTTTCCTTGTAGGGTTAAGCCAATGTACCCTAATTAGCCCCAATCGGTTCCTCAACATCCTCATAACACCTCAAGCCTCACAGGCGAGCCCACTCAATGAAATCACAAAAATCACAGTTGACTTCTTCAAAATTTTAGCTCTTAGTCTCTAATTTATTTTGGAGCAAGAACCACCTCAAGATATGCTTAAGAAACTAAAGGATATTCATGGCCCAACCAACCCCTCACTTTCCTCCAATCAATCTTTCTGAATCTAACACCAATGGCTGTAAAATTTTATGGGAAGGTAGGACAATGTGTTAGAAATCTAACGCCTCAAGAATCACCTCGATCGGAGGTCAGGCAAAGAAGTTATGGCCAAACTAATCCAACATGTTCATGTCCTTACTCTTATTGCACATGCCTTGTCGCAAATGCCATAACTCTCACTAAGGATGTCGAATTTACTTTGTTTTTAGACGGTTTGAAAGAAGACTTCTAGGGATACAACTTTCGTGAAAACTAAAAATTGAAGTTCTGAGGTTTGGAAGGTCAAAAAACACGGACCGTGTAAACCAACATGGGCAGGCCGTGTAACCTTCGGGTGACACTTTCTATGCGACATCCCCTACTCAAATGGTCATATCTCTCAATTCCGAATCCAAAAATCACATACTTTATATCGTTGGAAAGCTAAAAGGACAGGATACAACTTATATGAAGACAACTTGATCAAATTCACCTTAGATCAGTACAGTTTTTCTCTCAAAACCAGATCACAAATCCTACCCTATGGAAACTTAGGGCTTGCAAAGCAAATCTTGAAAAACCATAAACAACCATAATGTATAAGTATTTCATTCACATCAAAATAAGAGTTGTACAATGCTTTAGTGGGCATTTCGAGCCACTTTACAACATAATCCAAAATACAAATGTTACGAGAAATACAATTTCTCAACATGCGACTAAAGCATTGTTTTTCAAAATCTAACTTCAAAAGAACAAAATATGCAAATTGGAGTGATGCCTTGACGATTTACTCGATCACTCGAAATGATGCTCATCGCCTGCAGATGGGAAGGAATGGGGGTGAGCTTATCACTCGTGGTTAACAATTTTATAACAAGAAACAAGCAAAAACCCTTGAATTATTCATTTCAATAACAAAATTTACATTGAAAACCAAGCAACATATATTTCTCAAATTCACAACTTATCAAGAAATTCATAACATCAAACATAATGAGTTAATCAAATTTGTCACAATTACACATAAGCACATCGGAATGGTTTGGGTAGATCTAAAAACATAACGTACTACACATTTCCGCATAGCGGTCTTGTGTAGCCGTGAACTTAGGGGAATCCATGAAGGAGCTCCATGCCACTAGCGGGTAAGTAGGAAAAACCTTTTGACAAGTGCATTTGACTTAACTTAGGGGACCACCACAAACCCACATAACATGTAATTCATGACTTGAAAACCAATTGCCTAAATGGCACATTTCTAAAACTTGTTGGACATGCATATGGCATACTTCATATGCATTCCCATCAACATTTTACAACTCATTCAAACACATTTCTATACCAAGCATCAAATTCATTTCTCAAGTCATCCAAAAGCCGCAAATACAACAATTTTGAAATCATTCCCATATCACTCAAAGTTCATTCACAAAATTCATATACAAAAACTTATGGCGCATTTCAAACCATCTTAAAGAACAATAAATGCACATTTTCAAACCATCTTAAAGAACAATAAATGAACATTTTCAAGGTAGTTGGAAATCATTCAATTCCATATATTTGAAAGAATGTTTATCACTCATTAACTCAATCATAAAAATGAAACCCACCTTAGTTCCCTTGCTTGAAAAGTTGCTCAAATGTGTCTCTCCTCTTGCTCCTCTTGCGTTTCTTGATTTTCTTCAACATTTACAAAAATATCAAATCAATAGACATTCAAATTGACAAACCCAAAGAACCAAATGCATGAAATTGAACCTAGAATGCTCATTCCCATGTATTTCCGAAGCTCTTTGAACCAAAACCCCTTCCAAAATCCAAAAGATTGAACACAAACTTACCTTAAATCTTTACCAATAAATTTGTTTCTTGGCTCTAATGGAAGCTCTAATCCTCTTCTTCCTCTTTCCTTCTTGGACAAACTTCAAAATCACTCCTTAAGACCATGAAAAATCAAGACCTAACCTAGCCTTCTTTCTCTCCTCTCCTTTCTCTCCAACGACACTCTCTCCCT
>JAOQMR010000006.1:13960054-13978754 GCA_027563865.1 Erythroxylum pelleterianum | reverse complement strand
TCATGAAAATTCACTAAATCCTTTCATTGAATAATCATAACTTAAGGAATAAAAATCCTCAATTTATTCCAATCAAATTACAATTAGCAAACTAAAATCCTCCAAATCATTTAAACATGCTTAAAAATAATTTAATCATGCTTATTACGAATCGGGGCCCAACAATCTTACTATCTCATCAATGTACTTCTTCGCTAACACATGCAAAGAATCAGTCTGTTTAATTGCCAAAAAATGGGCTGACTTCATTAAATGATCAATAATAACTCATATGGCATCATGCTTCCAACTGGTCTTGGGCAAACCATCAAAAAATCCATGGTTACCCTTTTCCACTTCCATTCAGGAATAGACAATGGCCTTAACATGCCTGAAGGTGCATTGTGTTCAGCCTTGACTTGCTAACACACTAGACACTTGCTCACATACTCTGCTACATCTCTCTTCATGCCTTTCCACTAGAAATGCTCTTTCAGGTCTCTATACATCCTGGTGCTACCTGGGTGCATGGCATAAGGCGCATTATGTGCTTCATCCAGAATTTCATCCTTAACTTCCTTGACATTCGGAATGCAAAGTCTGCTTCCGACAACCATAAGTCCGCCATCCCTCACTACCACTTCAGAATTCTTGCCATTCTGAATTTCTTCTCGAAGCTTACTCAATTCTACATTCTGTGCTTGTAACTCCTTAACTTTCTCCCTGAGTATCAGCCTCATTCTGAAATTTGCAATCACACAATCTAGTTCCTCCTGTTTCAAACTTATTTTAAGCTTTGCCATTTTTTCCAATAATGGCAAATACATTGTTTGAACATAAGCAATAGAGGACTTCCTACTTAAGGCATCTGCTGCCACATTCGCCTTTCTTGGATGATACTCAATTAACAAATCATAATCCTTGAGCAACTCTATCCATTTTCTCTATCTCAAATTCAAGTCTTTCTAGCTTAGTAAGTACTTGAGACTCTTGTGATCAGTGAAAAACTTCGTCTGCAACCCATACAAATAGTGTCTCCAAATCTTCAGGGCAAAAATCATTGTTGCCAATTCCAGATCACGGGTTGGGTTATTCAGTTCATAAGGCTTTAGTTGCCGCGAGGCATAAGCTATTACCTTGTCTCCTTGTATCAATACACAACCCAAACCCTTCCTTGATGCATCATTGTATATTGTATAACCCTCCTCTCCTGTGGGTAAAGTCAGAATTGGAACACTTGTCAATATGTGCTTAAGCTCCTCAAAGCTCTTCTGACATTCATCAGTCCAGATAAACTTATGATTCTTCCTTAACAACTTAGTCGTAAGAGTAGCTATCATTGAGAATCCTTCAACAAATCTCCTATAATACCCTGCTAGTCCTAGAAAACTTCTTACTTCTGCCACTGTTGTCGGTGCATGCCAATTCACTACTGCTTCAATTTTTCTTAGATCAACATGTACCCCATCTTTAGAAATCACATGTCTAAGAAAAATCACTTAATGTAGCCAGAATTCACATTTGTTGAATTTGGCATAAAGCTCCTTCTTCCTTAATCTCTGCAACACAATCTTGAGATGTTCCTCATATTCCCCTTCACTCTTAGAATAAACCAGAAAGTCATCGATGAACACTATGACAAACTGGTCCAAAAACTCCTTGAAGACCCTATTCATAAGGTCTATAAATGCAGTCGGAGTATTGATCAATCCGAAGGGCATGACTAGAAACTCATAATGCTCGTAACGTGTCCTGAAGGTTGTCTTACTTACATCAGACTCCTTGATTCTGAGCTGATGATAGCATGACCTGAGATCAATCTTGGAAAAGACCTTTGATCCCTGCAACAAGTCAAACAGATCATCAATCCGGGGGAAAGGGTACTTGTTCTTAACAGTCACCTTGTTAAGTCTCCGGTAATCGATACACATACGCCATGACCCATCCTTCTTCTTAACAAACAAAACCGGCGCTCGCCATGGTGATGAAGTCGACCGTACATAACCCTTCTCTAACAGTTCCTCTAACTGTTCCTTCAGTTCTGCTGGAGCCATTCTATGCGGTGGTATAGAAATGGGTGTGGTTCCGAGAATCAAGTCAATAGCAAACTCGATTTCCCTCACCGGTGGCAAACCAGGTAAGTCCTCTGGGAACACATCTGGAAACTCCCTTACTAATGGAAAATCTTCTAACCTCCCTTCATTCACCTCAGTGTTCACAACATACACCAAAAAGGCTTCACACCCCTTTTCCATCATCCGTTCGGCGAGCAAAGTCGAAACAATTCTGGGTGGTGTTGTTCTCCTATCTCCTCGAAAAATCACCTTTTCACTATTACCAAGGTCAAACTCTGCCTCCTTGCAGCTACAGTCTAACTTTGCATGATACTTCTCAATGGCATCGATACCCTGTATGATTTCTAGACCCTTCAGCTTTAGGGGTAACAGGTCTACTACCAGTCTAGCACCCTCGATAACCAACTCACAATCTCTATACACTCGACTGATTACCACATTCCTCCCTAGAGGTGTACTAACAATCAAAGGACTATTCAAAGGCATAGAATACACAACATGTACAGTCATACTTGCAAAAAAAAGAATGTGTAGAGCCAGTATCAACCAACACAAAAACTGCAGAATTGAATAAGTGAGCCATACCCGTGACCAGTTCCGGTGCAGCTGTAGCTTCCTCCCTGGTAATGGAAAATATCCGAGCTTATGCCTGACCCCTAGGCCTTCCTGGAGGATTAGCCTTCCTTGCAACTCCAGAACTGCCCACCTCTGTGACTGGCCTAGGTCCCACTATTTTTGCTCTTCTTGGGACTTGTGACTACGACCCCTCTTGCCTGACTACCTAGGGACAGTCCTTGATCGTGTGCCTCTTCTCACCGCATCTGACTTCAACCAACTTGAAATACTGCCCTTTATGAAGTTTCACACAATGCTCACATTGGGGGTTTGTGAATATGCTTCTTCTCGTCCTTCCTGTGCCTCCCACACTTGAGGCTTGCATTGAAATTGCCCTTGTCTGCTTATTCTTTGCAGAACTGCTACTTCCCACCTCACTCTGTGTACGGAAGGTCCTTGTACTCCTGTCAGGCACTGGACCACTCATTCCCTTCCTTAAAGACTGCTCTCGGTTCTTTCTTTTCCTGTTCACTTTAGACTTGATATTCTCCAATTTTTCAGCCTGGAGTGCGGCATCTACCAACTACTGGTAGTCACAGAAATTGTGGATTAGCACCTTCTCTTTGATCCCAAAGTGAAGTCCCCCTTCAAATTTGCGGTACTTGTCCTCTTCACTCGCCACAATATTGGCTGCATACTGAGACAACTGGGTGAACTTCAGCTCGTACTTACTCACACTCATCTCCCTCTATGTGAGATTCAGGTATTCTCTGGCCTTCTCTTGCATATAGACCCTTGAGAAGTATTTCCTCTGGAAAGCTTCCAGAAATTCCCTCCATGTCAAAACTGGCAGGATGTCCTGACTGTGGGGCACTGACTTCCACCAATGAAGTGCATCCTCTTGCAGTAAGCTGACTGCATAATCCTGCTTCTCTTCGCTGGAGCACTTCATCTGAACCAGGACCCTCTCGATCCTCTTCAGCCATGCTTCAGCCTCTTCGGGATTTGTAGTCCCATTAAAGTCAACAGCTCCATACCTACGGAGCTTATCGTATTGCCCACTCCTCTCCACTGGAGCTGGCACCTGAGCTTGCGATCCTCGGCCCATGGCATAGGTGAAAACCTGGGAAAAGGCTTGAAAGAATTGCGGGTCCAGTGGGTTCACTTGAGGCATAGGAGGAGGAGGCAATAGAGGCACCTCATGCTGCACACTAGGTGCCTCAGAATCAGAAGTAGGGCGTGTCCCTGCATCCTGCGGGACATGCGATTCATCCGTACGTCCCCGATGCAAGCTAGATCGAGACAGAGCTCCTCGAGTTCTTTTTTGAGGCGGCATAATCACTCCAATTTAAAACCACTGAAATTCTTTAGTTCATGCAAAACAATTTCAAATCATGTAAAACAATTCAAAACAATGCAAGTTGTTCATTTGAAACAATGCATGTGGTTCATGTAAAATAATGCATGCTCACTTCATACTTGAAAACTACCCACCTAGTTTCCTAGGGGATCACTAAACCTAGTTGCTCAGATACCACAATTATTGGGCCCCATTTTCGAAGCCCAACCTCTGGAGTTCTAAACCTTGTGCTTAAAACCCTGAAGGTCATTTGCTATCATTCCATAATGGTGGTGAGCACACACTAATCAAAAACCAAAATCATAAGTTGACTTCTTCAAAGAAATTGTAACTCTAAATCTCTATTTTATTTTGAAGCAAGAATCACCTCAATCGGAGTTCTACAACTCAAGATATGCTTAAAAAGCCTAAGAGTGCTCATACCCCAAACATGCTCTCCTAACCGACCTCTCACTTACTTTAATGCAAACTTTCTAAAATCAACTCCAAATGGTACAAATTTTTATGAGGAGAAAGATACATGTCTTATAAATTTATTGGTCCAAGAATAACCTCAATTGGAGGTCCGATGAGAGAGTTATGCTAAAAAAAATAGACCATGTTTATACCCCAAATCGATTTGAACCTATCTTGGAAAGATCACCATAACATTCAATCTAGATGCCGGATTGAGTTCGTTTTTACACCAATAGAAAGACGACATCTAGACCTACAACTTTTATGAAGACCACAAAATGATATTCTTCCTCTAAAATGATGAAAAATCACAATTTGTCCCGTGAATGTCCGTTAAACGGACATGCATATCCGTTTAACGAACATAACGGACATGCATCGTGCTTAGGAGGCCAAAATGAGGGGTGTTTTTACACCCAAGAAGGTCCGTTAAATGGAACTTATGTTCGTTAAACGGACACTGGGGCTCCCTAAATTCCTCCAATGCCTCTCCAAAGCTTCCCACCTTCATCCTAACATCATATACACTTATAATCTTCTCAAATTCATTTATTCTAATGCCTAAACACTTCATAACAACTCAAACATCAAGTTCATCCCAAAACATTTTCAAATCTCAACTCAATTGGTTCATCAAGACCCCAATTTCCTATCATTCATCAAAGCTGTCACAAATGCAAACCATATACAACATCCTAACTTGCAACACTCATATCTCTCCATTCCGACATCCAAAAATCACAAACTTCATATCGTTGGAAAGATAAAAAAAATCTACTACAACTTTCAAGAAGACAAATTTTATCAATTCTACCTAGATTTTTCCAGAATTCCACTTGAATTTAGAACACAATCCTACCCCTATGAAAATGTAAAGATAGCAATGCAAAGATTTGAAAGTCCATAAACAACCATAATGCTTATATATGTCATTTGCATCAAAAATAAGTGTTTTACAACGCTTTAGCGGCATTTCAAGCCATTTTACAACATAATCCAAAATACAGCTTACAAAAGCGACAATTTCTCAAAATGCATCTAAAGCATTATTTTACAATTTCAAACTTCAAAAGACCAAAAGAACAAAAATGCAAATTGGAGTGTCGTCTTGATGCTCATCTTGATCACTCGCTAACTTGCTCATCTCCTAAGGATGGAAAGGTAAGGGAGGTGAGCTTAACCCTCGTGGGTAACACTTTTATATTCGGTAATAAGCTAAAACCATTGAAACATTCACAATCATAGCAAATTCTCACAAAAACTCATAAAACGTGCATTGCTCAACTTTGTCAAACCAAATCATAATTCTCATAAGTCAAGCATTTTTCAAACTTGTCAACACATGTAAACACACAAACACATCACAAATGGCTTGGCAAGTCCATAAACATGACGAACTACACAATTCCATATAATGGTCTTGTGTAGTTGTAAACTTCAGGGAGTCCTAAAAGGAGCTCCATGCCACTAGCGAGCAGGCGGGAGAAGCCTTGACTTGGTCAGCGTGCACGTGACAATTCTTAGATGGACTATACCGAACCCACATAGCATGTAATTCATGAATTAAAAATATTTTGCCCAAATGGCACTTTCTTGAAAACTTGCTTTTTATGCACATGACATATTGCACAATTTAACAACCAAAATCACATACCACTCATAAAAGCCATTTTTCAACTCAATCAAAAGCAACAAATACCATACTTACAAAGAAATTAGAACTTATTTCCAAAAGTCACACACAACAACAACATAGGACAAATTCACGATCATTTAAAGAACCATAAATGCTCACTTAAAAGGTAGTTGGAAAGATCATTAATTCCACTTAGTTGAAAAACATTTATGACTTATTAACACAAGTATAAAAATGTAACCCACCTCAGTATCCTTGCTTGAATCTTGCTCAAATGGGCCTCTCCTCTTGGTCCTCTTGCCTCCCTTGATATTCTCTTCAACAATAACACAAAATCCCAAATCAATAGAGTTTAAAATTGGAAAACCTAAAGAACCCAAAGCATGAAATTGATCTTAGAATCTCTAAACCCATCCATTTCCTAAGCTCTTTGAACCAAGAACTCTTCAAAAATCCAAAATATTAAAACTCACTTACCTTAAATCTTCACCCAACCAAAGGGTTTCTTGGCTCAAATGAAAGCTTGAACCTTCCTCTACCTTTTTCCTTCTTGAAATAACCCAAAAAAACCTTCTTGAAGACTTAGAAAAATCAAAACCTAATCAAGCTCTTCTTTCTTTCTTTTCTTTCCTCCCTACGACCCTCTCTCTCCTCTCTTCTCTCAATTTTCGTTTCCCTCTCTTCTAATTAAAAACCCCCTCCTTTCTCTTTCCTTTTATACTACTAATGATGCTAGAAAGTCCATATTTCCCTTACTTAAAAGCCTAGCAACTAAATGCTTAAGTGACATGCCCAAAATGCCCTAAACACAGCTTATCGCTTCTAACACTTCAATTTAGTCACTTATGCCACATAACCTCATAAACACTAACATGTCAATTAATTCCAACACAAATAAATCTTGCAAGACCCCAAAAACATTTAATCATGCTTAGTCAAATAAAAAAAATTCAGGGGCCAACAGTAAATCGTAAGATAACAAAAGTAGTGTTATAAACAAAACAAAGTGATAATTAATTTTCATTAAATACGAAAAAGAAAATAGTAAATACCTAGAGAAAGTTTTTCTCTTTGTCAAATAGCAATCAACGTTCAAAAATCCCCAGAAGACTGCTTGTAAAGCTCCATTTGTGAGCTCAAAAAATCTTGCATCATTTTACAACCAACAATTATTGTAATAGTGAATAACATTCCTCTGTTAACTTTAGCTTTCTTTGTAAAATCTAGTTTAAAATAGATCCTACGATTATAAAATACCTCAATTGCAAACAACGGAGAAGAAAGTTGCCTTTCCCATCTCACATTGATGATTGCAAGATACGGTGTGTATAAAACAAGCCTATGTTTCAGATTAGAGTTAATTTCTTCCTTCGCCTTCTCCATGACATCAAAAAAATAGCTCATTGTTGCCTTGTCTTCACTATCAGCCAAGCGAAGCACCCTTATCAAAAGCTCACAACTCAGATATAAAATTGACATTGAGGCCAAAATTCTCTATCTTTTAGTATAATTCCAGAAACCTCCAATCCAGTTTTAGACCTAGCATTCTGAGATGCAACCCATTTATCACTTGTAAACATTTGTCTTAAATCTTTCTTTATTGTAACAAAAGACTAAAGTGATAAGAAATTTGTTGTAAATCTTATCACAGTAGGACGACACAAATTCTTACCATTAGTAAATTCCTTTCTCATTAAATTCAACACTAGTGCACGATTATAGATGAACTTAGTCATCTTTTTAACTTTCTACATATTCTCATCAATAATAGTAAAATACCTAAGTTTTTAACAAAACTAAAAGCAATAAGTGTTTGGCTAAGAAACTTTTCTTTCTTTGGTGCATGCAACGTAAAATTAAAGTGAATACCCCTTATCAAAAATTTCAATCTATTGTGGATTACATTACTAAGAAAAGCTCATATTTTGGCATGAATTACATTGTTACTGCTTCGACTTTGCATTACAATCTTGATGTTGAAAATGTGAGCATAGCTAGACCTGATATGTTTGGTGTACCTTATTTGAGACGCTTTAAAATTTTGGAGCCCCATTCTATGGAGCTCCGAAATCCTTAGTCGTGCACTATTGTTAAGAGCAAGAAGGGCAAAGATGCAGCCAGTTCTCAACCATCCTCCTCTCAGGCACCCCTAAAGCCCCAAGAAGCAGTACTATTTGGTAATAAGAATCCAAGAGGTAAGTTATCCTATTGAGATTTCTTCTTACCATAACAAAATTATGAAAGAAATTTAGTATTGAAATCCCCTTCCCTCATCCATGTAACCCTTACCTTCTGCATAAGAATAGAATTATGAACTTGAAAAGCTTCCATGTATTTCCCCAGCTTAATAAATTTAGCGTTTTTAAAAGCAGAGTTGTTTGGATGTTTATAGTAGTTCTCTTATGTAGTTCTTAAATCTCTTTTAGCTTCTTACAACTTTATGTTGGAGAAGGGATGATCTATTTTAGAGACTATCTGTAATCTGTTTATGAGAATGTGAAACTTTCTCATAAGCTAGAATGCTTTATAACCCTTAATCTTGATGTTCCATACCTCATTTACAAGCCCTCATTTTCAGTTAGGAAGTTGAAGAATTTGAATAGAGAATTATGAGCATTAGCAGGTGTGAGGTTAGCACCTCCATCCAAGAATGATCTGAACATAATAAAGCACCAAAATGAGTAAAAGAGTTAGGGAAATGGTTCATCCATAAATGATTAACCAAATTTTTGTCCAGCTTCTTTCAGATCAAACATCTTCCCTATTATTTATTTCTCCAAGTGTAAAAACATCCAGAAGATCTGACGACAGATATTGTAAGTTTGGTAACAACCCTTTCCAACTCTTGACTAAGGATAAAAGCATTAATCCTATCACTTTGTGCTTCTAATAGATTCCGAATACAATTCAAACCGCCTACAATTAACCAAGACAAATTCATAGAAGTATGAATAGAGAAAAATTCTTCCCATAACTTATACCCTTTGAAATTTAAAGTTGGCAGCATACTTGATAATAATATCTATGAAATTTCCTATTTCCAGAAGTTTACATCTGAGATGCATATACTGGTTAGAAGTTTTAATCACTATAATGTGTAAATCTAAGAACTATAAGCTAACAAAATCCTACCATTGTAATGGAATTCATGATTTATTACATAATTCTAGCTTTTCCCTAAAAATTTTATCTTCTTTTTGGAGAATATGAGATTTTATTCTTGTTTCCAAAAGACCAATCAAAGTCTTTTTTTTAACAAAAAGTCTTTAACAACTTGGCCTTTAAGAGGTTCATTAGGCCCTCTAATGTTCTAAAAGATCATATGTTTATATGTACAATGGGGGTAACTTGCTAGCCCCCTTTTGGTTTTCTTTTCTTCCTCCCTAACCTCTTACCAGTTATAGGATTGAATTGATCCTTCAGCATATGTATTTCTTCTAAAAAAATATTTGAGTATTTTCCTCATCTTTCTCATCTTCAGCTTGTTCCAACCTGGCTTTTTCCATCTCACTATATGAGGAAATATTATGATTTTCTATCTTTATATCTGCATCAACAATTAGCATCTCAGTTGTCTTTCCTCTATCCCCATTCTTATTATAAGCTGAAGAGGTATCCTAGATTTCAATATGCACATTTACATCAATATTATGCTCATCCTTATCACAAGCTGGTGTGGCATCCTAATCAGTCTGCACACTTACATCAATATTTGCTCTTTAGAATTCAGCTCATCCTCCATTCCCATTAATTGTTTGTAATCTCCTTTAACTAGCTTTTCACCAGTTGGTTTCCATATTTGGCATCCCCTTTGTAGTTTCCAATTATATGATAACTACATTTTAGACTTCTCTAGCTCGTTGACTGCATTAAACTTCATGATTAGCAAGACTTAAGGAGTGCATTCTTGTGATTTACCTCAACATATACACAGGCATAACACACCTTCCCTAACTTAGCAATGGTTGTGTTAAAAACCACTCGTTTTCTCACAACACCAACTAAAACACGTAAGCCATCTAATGACCAATACTCTAGAGGTATGTTATGGATACAAAAATGGATTCCTAGTCTAGAATTCCATAAAATAGAATTGAAACCATTCCATTATGGAAATTGATCCATAATGGAATGGTTTCAATTCTATTTTATGGAATTCTAGACTAGGAATCCATTTTTGTATAAAAATGGCTGCCCCCCACACCACCCATGCCAAGGGCTATCTTCCAACACTTTTCTCATGCTATGTTCATCCATAAATTTGAATAGAAATGTAGCATCCTCTGTTAGTAGAATTCTTTCTAGCCCCTTCCATTCCACCAAGTTTAAGCTCATATTTGCATAAAGGGATAAGGTGGACATTTATTTTGAAAAAACCCACAAGTGGTATTCCTCCAGATCTTATTTCCTTCTTGAAGGAGTTCAATAGGAGGATAAACAACACCATAATCAAAGTAGAAGAGTAATGTTTAGGCTTAGTTATAGAGGATTCAACAGACACCACTTTACTTTAAAATTTCTCAACCTCACTCGATTTTTTTGCATTTAGTTTAGATAACTACTTCATATTTTTAACAATTAACAATCCTTTAATGGAGGGGAAATGATGCAACATTTCTTCGAAGGGAGTAGAGCCTCTCTCAGAGGTTGCGATAAAGCTTCCTAAAGTAGAAAATTATCTGTAGGAAGCAAAGAGAGATCCCAAATTTTGCTTCAAATTTACAGTTCATGCTCAAAGTACTATTCACTTATGAGACAGAGTTCATTCATAGTTCCCAAACACAAGATTTTGTCAAATTTCTTTAAGTTTAATAGTCCTTTATTTGAAAATTGGCTCTCTTGTGGGCCTTTACACTTCACATAAAAAATGGATATCATTAAGCCTATTATTAATCATAATCTAACAATTGCTAAAGCTTTTGTTGATAAACAAATTTTTAGATAACATTCCATTTCAAGTTCTCTTACTATAGAAATCACACAAACTTGCTTGAGTGGTGGACAGTATAGTGTCATATGGAAGCATACCAGGAATGGGAAGTTTTCTAACCAATTTTACAGGAAGACTCTTTAGGATTAATCAAGCAAGGTCCCTTAGACTTAGATTGTCTGGTTTAAACATTTCCATGGTCAAGCTTCTTTCACTTTGTGGTTAGCCATGAAAAATAAATTACAAATTGTTGACAAGTTAAAGTATCTTAATATACCTAATGGGTTCACTCTATGCCTGAGAGTTGAAGAAAGCAATGATCATATGTTTTTCCAATGTCAGTTTGTCTTATTAATAAAATGGTGTAAATTTGTTTGAGAGTTAGAGAATATTATCACGTGTATGTTCATTTTATGTATGAAATTGAGTTTTTATGATTTAAGTTGCGGTTTGAAGAATCATAAAGCGAGTCGAATCAACTTGTGAATTGATATAAGTAGTTAGTTGCATAACATTTTGATGGTCCTTTATGATTGATATATTCTTGATCGCTACTTTGTCTTAGAGTTTAGACATGTTACTTATTTTATTTTCTTATTCAAGGATCTATAATCATTATTCTTAGTTTATAAATAGTGGGTAGTTAACTAATAATCCTCGTGGAATCGACCTATACTCAATTATGTTAGTGATAATTATGTTGTGTGCTTGGGAAAACAAATAATTAGGCATATATATCATAAACATAAAAGAGATTGAAATGGAGTTAAAGCGCATTGGATAAAGTCAATTGAAATAGGAGATAGTAGTTAAGATTGAACAAAATGAGATTAAAGGAGACAATTTTTTCCTTATGAAGGAGGAGATTTAAAATTTTGATTTATAAAAGTTAGTTATTCAATTAATAAATCAAACGGGTTTTATTAACAAAGATTATTATAGTAAATTGAATCTAAAATTAGCTAATTCAAGATTATTGTAGTTTATCATTTCAATCTGATTCTACTTTTTAATCACCGGAAGGAAAATGTATTGTGGTGAATACAAATGTTAAAAGTATTAACTTCTTTACTTCAATTCAATTTTAATTACCGGTATCTTTCACATTGAAATTGTAAGACCTAATACTTTTTATCCTTGTAAATTTAATGATAGCAAGTTTACAAAAGGAAGAATAACAATAAAAAAAGTAAAGAATGTAACAAATTCATTTACAGTTTATTTTCTTGTGAGGTATAAAATATCAAAGATTAGAACCATTGGACGAATTAATGTAGCTTATATTAAAGCCCAACACGCTCTGAAAATTCTCTTCCATGTTCGTTTCAAGGCAAGTTCCTGATTTAGGAGCATAAGCCTTCAAATCATTATGGGCCTTGATGATCCTAAAAAACCCTAATTAAACCCATGTCCGCCTGTATTCCTCCTTTGTTTATTCTTCACTCACATGCGGTCATAAGCTTTTTGGTGATTTCCTGTTCCTCCACTTCACTTATCGTATTGGTAAGTATATGCTGTGAGCCCACGAGTGAAGCACCACAAAGCTCCTCCTTGAAAACCATTAGCCGCCAGTCTCCCTTTTCTTCCTTTCCCTCTTCTTAATTGGGAAATTATGATAGCCGCAGTATCCTGGGTTCCCAAAGGTGTTTTCAAGTCCGTCCCAGCAGTGGCAGAGCCACCCTCCAAGGAGGAGATTGATGAGATTATAAAAAGCGGTGCTTTCGAGAGAAAGTAAGAAGAGGTTTATCTCTTTTATTCCTCTTTGCCTTGTTTTCTTATGACAATTGATTCTTGTTCCTGTTTGCTGCTTTAAGAGGTTTTTGTGCTTGTGGTTTCTGCAGTGGAGATAGCGGCAGTGAGGAAGACGATATTGTTTATGTTGCTGATGAAAATATGGAAGTTGATACTTGCAAGCAGACGCATGAAGTCGGTCAGGCATTAGCTGTCGCTGATGCTCTTGGAAAAACTTCTAATACCAGCCATTTTGATGATATTGCTGATGGCTTGAAGGAGCTTGATATGGACCATTATGATGATGAGGATGAAGGTAAAGATAATAAGAGAACGTTTGTGAGACGACCGTACTTCATTCTTGTTTGCTTTTATATAATGCGTGGGATAGTGTTTTGTGGTAGTTGAAAAATTAGGATGGACTGTTCAGTCAGATTTGAACTAATCTGCGAATTGTGGCGATTTCCATCTAATTTTTTGCCTGATGAATTCTTTAATTCATGCTGTGGATTTATGCTCTTCAATTGAACACTAAAGTTGATATCTATACAACTCTATGAAAACTGTTCTCAGGCATTGAGCTTTTCAGTACGGGTCTTGGGGATCTTTACTACCCAAGCAATGAAATGGATCCATTTCTAAAGGATAATGATGTAAGTTTACTGATTTCTTGTGTTTTAGCTTACTACTTCTCTTTGGCTTCTGATGCTTTGGCACCCCTTTTAGGAAGATGATTCTGAAGAGCTTGAAGATATCACCATCAGACCAAAAGACTCAGTTATAGTTTGTGCCCGCAATGAAGATGAATTCAGTCACCTTGAGGCATGCAACATTATGTTGGATAGTTCTCATTCTCTATTTCTCTCATCCTCTCACTAATATTAATTTATTTTTACTCAAATGCAGGTTTGGATACTTGAGGAATCTGATTCCAGTGAGCTTAACATGTATGTTCACCACGATATTGTCCTTTCAGCATTCCCTCTTTGCACAGCATGGTTTGATTGTCCTCTTAAAGGAGAAGATAGAGGTACTTTTAATCCTGCACTTTCTGGTTTCACATTAGGTGTGCACTTCTTATAACTAATGGTTATGATATTTTGCTGATATTTCTGGTCATGAAAAATAATTTTTGTGTGGCTCACTGTAGTTGCGTTAGATTTGTGACCTTTTTCATCTTTGCAGGAAATTTTGTCGCTGTTGGATCTATGGAACCTTCGATTGAAATATGGGATCTAGACACTGTATGTGGAATAATGATATGTAATATTTAGTTTTATTCAGTGTGTAGATAGATGCTTTTTGGGACTCCTTACATCATTAAAATGCTCAGATTGACGAAGTACAACCATCATTGGTATTAGGCGGCACTCTTGAAAAGAAGAAGAAGAAAAAGGGAAAGAAGGTTTGTTACTTCCAAGTTCTTTTCTGATTTCTACAGGTTTGTTTTTGTCAAATGGTAACATAATTTGACGAGTGGTTAAAAATCAATGCCATGGAATGTTCATCAATAATCATGAACTTCATTTTCCTTTGAAAAATGACCTTTGACTCTACTGGAATTTTGATCGTTTCCTTTCATCATTTGATACAAAAACATGAAATTTTGTTCCGTTTAAGAAACTGAAAGTTAATCTTTAACTTTCAAATACATGTCATCTTTTAAGAAACATCAAACCATACAGAAGAAAATGTAGATATGTGATGAGCAGAATCAAGGTTGAACAAGTTGGAAAATCCCTAAAATTAATGTTTTCAGAGTCCAAGTATTCCAAAGAGTGGGAAAGGAAATGTCAACAGTTTTAGGATGTAGCTATATATATATATATATTTGCAATCACATACATAGCTATCCTCTGGTTGCTTCTTTGTACAAATTCTCGCGTTTTTCAGATGTCCACTAAGTACAAAGAAGGCAGTCATACTGATTCTGTACTTGGTCTTGCTTGGAACAAGCAATTCAGGTTTTTCTAAATCTTTTAGTTATTTGTCATATTATTGGTTCTACAGATTTTAGTACCTAGATGTGACCCTATAAAGCAAATGAATAAATGTTACAGGAATATCCTTGCCAGTTCTAGTGCTGACAAAAAGGTCAAAATTTGGGATATTGCTTCTGGGAAATGTGATATTACCATGGAGCATCATACGGACAAGGCAAGAATTATTTTGTGCAATATGGGTTATATGTTTATATTAGGTATGCTTTCTATTTGCAATTTGATGTGTTGTATTTTTTTGTTCATGTTACTTCCTGCAGGTTCAAGCGGTTGCTTGGAATCATCACGAGCCTCAAGTTCTTCTTAGTGGATCTTTTGATCGTTCGGTAGTTATGGTAATAAGGATCTTATCTCCTCTGTTTTGTGCAAATGTGTGAATATGAAAACCAATAAAAATAATTTTACGCGCTAGCTAAAGTTCCATTTTCTTTAATCTGGAGGTTCTATTCTGTAACTGCTTTCTAAATACTTTGCATTCATGTTATATTCTTGTGAGCTGCAGAAGGACGGGAGGATACCTTCACATCCTGGTTTTAAATGGTTAGTGACAGCTGATGTTGAAAGCTTAGCTTGGGATCCACATAATAGTCACTCATTTGTGGTGTGTGCTTCCTCTTTCTAGTTAATGTTTTATTCTGACAGTTTGAGGCATTTGATTTTGCCAAATGATGGAAGCTGTTAATGTCATCTTTGTGCTGTAAACATAAAGGTTGATTCTTTCAATTTTCTTTAGGCGAGTCTTGAAGATGGTGTTGTCCAAGGTTTTGACATTAGGGCTGCCAAGTCTGATTCAGCTGGCTACTCGAAGCCAAGTTTTACTCTTCATGCACACGATAAAGCTGTTTGCACCATCTCCTACAATCTGTCTGCTCGTAATGTACACATCTATATGCTCTCCAATCCTAATTTCTATGCAAGTCAAGTTCTTGATTAAACATGCATAACACTTCTATTGTATTTTGACAGCTTCTTGCGACAGGATCAACTGATAAGATGGTAACTAAATCTTGTGGGCCATCATCGAACCTGCAAACTATAGGTGTTTTAATGTTATTTGATTGGATGCTTGGCATTTTCTGCAGGTAAAGCTATGGGATTTGTCAAACAACCAGCCTTCATGTGTTGCATCTAGGGATCCTAAAGCAGTATGATATTCCTAAATTTTCTGAGACTTGATTCATTAACGTGAGTTGGAAAGTAATAATGTCCTTCACGTTATCAGGGGGCCATCTTCTCCATTTCTTTTGCTGAGGACAACCCGTTTTTGCTTGCCGTTGGAGGCTCAAAAGGGAAATTAGAAGTGGGTGAAAACTTTGCTATGACATACTTGTGCAATACAGGTGATGTGTCTACCAAGTCCAATTTCAATTGGTTAGTGATCAATGGATGTAATCTATGACTGCAGGTATGGGATACATTGTCAGATGCTGGAGTTGCTAGAAGATTTGGGAGCCACATTAAGCAAAACAAACATGATCCTGGGAGTTAAGGCTTCAAAATCCGACCAGAACTAATAAGAATTGTATGGTTTACAGAGCTTCAGTATGATTAGTTTCTAGAAAACCGCCATACTTATGATTTGAAAATTTTCGAATGTAAATACCAAGTAGAATTAGGTTGTTTGGTAGAGAATGGGATACATAAAAGAGAATAGCGGTCAAGTTATGAGGACCGAATTATGGGTTTTATTTATTTATCTCAAAGTGTAATTTGGCATATGAAGTTCTCTGGACTGAAAACGCCTTTGCTTTTTTAATAGCATTTTTCAACTCTTATGAAGTTCTGTTATATATATGTTTATATTTAAAATATAGATCTCCGTTGTACTTTAATCCAAGTATCAATGCCTCTTACCTATTGCCAACACTATTTCATATCAATAAAACGAAGTCATCTCTTAATTATGTCTCACAGTATTGATGTGTTGTTGCAAGGTACATATGTTGTCCAATTATATCTAAACTTGTATATGAGCTAAATTTAATAAAAACTTCAATATATTCTTTCCAACTTAAGTCTATATTACTAATTTGTTGTACATTTTCGTCTTTTTATTCATCGACTCATTTTATTCTTTCTTAATAATTTGTTAACTTTAAAGTAATTCATATAAATAAATGATAGTAAAAACTAAATAATGCTATAAGACTTATTTTTGAATTCCCTTCAAGTTAGGATGATTAATTAACAAATCTTAAGGCCCTCAAAAATTAATTAATTGATAACGATAGATGGACTTGATGCCTTGCTTAAGTTCTAAAAGCACTACTAACTAGTGACTCAACAAAATTTATCTCAAATATAGTACCAATTGAATTATGTCCTCTTTTATTTCTTTGTAGTTTCTTTCATATTCTTTGTTCTCTCCTATTCTTTATTTTCTCCTATGTGATTTTATGTAGATCATCTATGAGTTGTACGCAGCATAAATTTCATGATGCAAAACTCGTGGCTCAATCTTTCCAAATAATGGGAAAGAAGATTGAAATATACCACTGAAAGACTCTACTAAGACAAAGATAGGCTATTAAGAATGCAAAGGAGGTAGATGTGCAGTTAACTAGATCTAGTATAGGTCATACATAGACGATAGTTAGAATTGACAATTCTCCTAAATTTCCCTCATCTTTTACCTTTCATTCTTCAAAAATTAGAAAAAAAAAATCAAATATGAATTTTTTCATTTGGAATTTAGTCTCTGCTACTTCATTTTTCGTTTTATTTATTATTATCACTATTATTCTATTCTCCTATTGTTCTTTCTAGGAATTATTACATGCTTCAGTGATTCAACAATTGGACCATTAGAGTTATTATATTCTTAATGTAGGGTTTATCTTTTTGGAATCAGTCAGTGCTAATGAAGCATGGAGATTGTATTATAATTGTGACCCAAAGAAACTTGGGCATTTTTTACTTAGAACATATTTGTGATTTAGTTTTATACTCGATTAAAATAAAATAAAAATTGAAACAATTTCAATTATGCAATTGTTGCTTCTATCAACTTTCTTAGAATTTAAAAAAAAATAAAAAACAAAATTTCTTAGAATTTGGATATGTTATTTCGGAAGTATGGTTACATAGTTATGGTTCATTTATATTGACATCTAATTGAATTGAAGCAAAAGTCTAATGAATAGAAGGATATGATAGTATAATACACACACACACACACACACACACACACACACACACACACACACACACACACACACATATTTGATTGACTTTTATGGAGTTGGTCATATTATAATAACTACAAGTGCATGGCATAACTATAGCAAATACTGACAAATACGAGTCAATCCCACAAGGAAAATAAGTACTAGTAGTTTCCTTTGTTTTAGTATGTAATCTACGAATGGATTTTGGTTTTTGAATTGAAGCAAATAAAATTGAGAAAATAAAATAAACTAACAACATAATTAAAACAGAGAATTACGAAAGCACTTAGTGAATTACTGATGTTAGATCTAGGTTCGATTCCTCCTAAACTCTTAGCAAATTGTTCTTTTATTATGCAAATTGTTTTGTTAATTTACTAGACCATGGAG
Organism: Erythroxylum pelleterianum; assembly: GCA_027563865.1. Taxonomy (NCBI): domain Eukaryota; kingdom Viridiplantae; phylum Streptophyta; class Magnoliopsida; order Malpighiales; family Erythroxylaceae; genus Erythroxylum; species Erythroxylum pelleterianum. Next base: position 13,960,475 of record JAOQMR010000006.1, on the reverse strand, counting down.
ACTCCTATAGTATGCTAATAGTTGATCTTGAGTCTACGAACAATTAATCCTAAGGTTTCCAACCGAATTGCTGTTGAAGTTATGTAAATATAATGCCTTGGAAAGCAAATGTATTTACATGTAACTTAATTTTCTTCCTGTTACAGTTTTGTAATGAAAATATTTATTATTAATGAAACAAAATAGTTTGGTTGTTTTATTTGTGTGAGCATTATATATATCTAGTCAAAAGGTACCAAGATTCTTTTGTAAGTAATATACATATACATAAAGATGTATGGGTGATCGCGGCTTTGTCGTTCGATTAATATAATCGACCTTGGAATCCGGTCAAAATAATTTATTTCCAAGATTGCAGCAAGCTGAACCTCGGGTCGTCTCTCTCGATGGAACCGTGTAGAAATTGATCTAAAGAACTAGC
>JAOQMR010000006.1:13948027-13959954 GCA_027563865.1 Erythroxylum pelleterianum | reverse complement strand
CTCCAAAGTCGAACAATCTGTCCATCATATGTTCTGAATGGACAGACTGGCTGACAAGTCCTGTGACAACGCCACCATAGGACCTCGTCAGGAATTACCTCTCGCTACATCTCGATCATCAGGAACTACCTCTTGCTCTATCTCGACTAAACACAATGTTTCGGCAAGGCAATCTTGGATGGAAAGAAGGCAAGAGGAAACATCCGGCTGAGAATTGAAAGCTAGAACGGAGATAACAATGAAATACGCATTCCGACAACAAGGAATGAGGAAATAAAAAGATAAAGGACGGAGGTTAAGAGAAGCCATACAGAATGAGGAAAAACCGTCCGTCCCAGAATTTATAGTATCAATTAAGCAAGCACACCAATCCGAAATGACCACGTGGAAAAGTTTAAGTGGATAAAATGGCGCGACAAACGAAGGGACACGCGTAACAGCACGTGACAACGTAAGGCAGCTCAAGAAACGCGACGTTCCAAATTCCAGTGACGTTTAGAAAATGCAGACCGTCAATAACAATTATATCAAGCGTCTTGGATTTCAGCATCCTCACCGTTTCAGATTTTGAACGACGCCTAGAAGATGCGAACCGTCAAGTAATAATTAGACCTAGACTACACTCAGATGGTAACGACCAATCGATCGCCCTATCACGATGTACGCCAATCGATCGCCCCTCCTTAACGCGATTTAATCGGTCGACCGGCTGCCACCCGATAGATGGTCAACTGGCCCGATCAGTTCCTTGTTATAGCAAGAATTACTACATAAAGGGCGTTAGTCGAAAGGACGTACCTGACAGCTGAATAGTAACCAGAAAGGCGTGCACAACAACCTGTCAGATAACACGAGCCGCCAGTAATAATCACGCCTAGAGCTCCATTTAAGTCTACTCACCCGATCGATCGATCTTGCTATTATGCACACCCGGCCGACCTCGCCGTTATGCTCGGTCGATTTGCCATACCGTTATAGCCGATCGGTCGCGTTCGTCATTTTTTTTACCGATCTGCAAAGACGTTACGTCTGCTCGATTGGCTGTATCACTTCATAATCAATCGATCGGGCTTAGCACAAGCCGTCCACGAAGCATACTGTTTTCTACTCATATACTCCTTCGACCCTTCCCTTGACTCAGACTCGAGGAGTAGGGGGGCTTATGGTTGGGACGGCTGTGTTAGGCCCGAGCCCATCTTCACAGGTCTATGGCCCGTTCGGCCCATTAGAGGTTAGATTCCTATGCAAAACACAAAGACCTACGTAAACCTAGCATCCACAACATATATAAGGTACTATTGCTACCGGATTGAGGTATGAGTAAAAAAACCCTAGCTGTTCTTCCATATTCTCACCAAAAACCTTACAAATATACTGACTTGAGCATCGGAGGGGCTTCCCGGGAATCAACTCCCAGCCCACCGTTATCTGTTTTGCAGGAATCTCACAGTCAGAATCACGTAGGCCATGGACCAAAACAACGACGCTAAGCCTCAGCAGAATCCGACTGAACCACAGGGCATTGTCTGCTAGTCATCAACTAAACAGCGCTGCTTGCCAGTTTTTATCGTCTTCTTCTTCCTCTCGTAGATAATTCATTGACACAGTCAGTTCAGTTGACTCCCTTATTGGTCCTGTTATATCAACTTCATCTCATTTTGTTTATTTTAAAACCAAAAACAATGCTAGGTCTAGTACCCATCAAAACAACGAAGGATGGATCACACGTTCGTTGCGTTCTCCATCTTAATCTGGTTCTACATCAAAGAAGTTTTGAAGAATACATTTGTTCTTGACGGCTACATGTCTTTTCAAAAGATTGATCAAACTCATGAAAGTTGATTCTTCTTCTATTGTTATAACTCATTTATCTTTAATGGAGTCTTTTTATATTCCTCCACTTATTATTTTCTTTTAGAACTACCACAAAAGTTATTCCTTTCAATGTCAACATTGTATGAGGACTAATTCACTTAGAATATGGTTATAATGAAAATTTAAGAAATGAATCTCTCTATATTCATATTGTTCCCACTTGAATTAGAAAGTGATAAAGAGCTCCTACCGGATTGTAATTGTCATTTCTCATAAACCAATTCATCATCTCCTAAATTGCTCCCACTTGGATGAATACCATTTAATTGGTCTTGTCTTATAAGATCATCTTAATTTAGTCTCTTATATAGAGATATATCTTTAGCTATCTGTTCTTGCTATGGAAATCATTATTTAAGAATAAGATATCTTGTGATGCAAATTTAATTACTTTTTATTACCTTGTTCACCTTTGAATATATACCCTTCGAAATCAAAAAGTATCTTTTAAAGATATTCTCCTTCTTCGTTTTGGATCATAAATTCACATACTTATAAGAGGGATTGTGAATATAGGTAAGAAACACATTCTCAAGAAACTAGGTATGCTTAATCATATCTCTTACTTGTTTATATTTCATATAGTGTTTTAGGAGATAATTTCATAGTCACCCTACCAAGTACATATTTGATCATCATGAAACATCACCTAATAGGTGATAGGAAAATTTTCTTATGTCGTTAAAAACCTAACTATGAGAAGAGTGCTATATCTCATATTTACACCACTATCTTTTTGGTTGATTCATACAATAATCCTTAGCTATCCATTCAATTTTCATCACATGACCTCTTGAATTAATTAAATAACTCTTTTTATACTTGATCAATTCTTAAATTCTTAATTGGATTTATCTTATTAATTCTTAACTAAATTCATATACTTTTTGAAATAATAGAATGTTTTAAATTGTGAGAAATCAAATAAATATAACTATACTAAGTACAATCATTAATTACTGTGATGAAATAAGGATGAATGATACTATTGAAATCTCCAAGAATAATTTGAGGGTTAATTATTGAGCCAATTGCCTTTAACTTACTTCATAAATGAATCCTATGAAAGGTAAGGTTAAAAGAATTAAAAAAAAGTGACTTAGAAATGGACATTCTCTTGCAGCAATTGTACTAATAAGTGGATAAATTTATCATTAATAATATAATAAATCACCTTGATCCTATCAGTTTCAAAAGCAATCACCAACCTACCATTATAATGTGATTGGCGATTAGAGATAAAAATCCAATGCTTTCCTAAAAGGCTTTATTTACCTTAAGCATAGGTTTTTATAGGACATTTAAGAAAATATTTTATGCTATATAAATAGTCAAGAAAAAATTGTCATTTATTAGGTCTATTAAGCCTCGACCATTCCATGAGAGAATATTCATTTGGAAGGGGTCAATTTGAGACGTTTATGTTTTCAATTTGATTTCATCCTTGTGGCGATTATGAAGACATTACATAATTTAAGCATAATATGCTCTTTAATAGATAGAGGAATAACAAAGCTATTAGTCTACTCTATATGAAAGAACTTATTCCTTTTAAAGGAGGGTTATAAAGATCATTTATAGTAGTATATTTGTATTAAATCCTGTTTTGTTACGTTAGGATTGCAATTATGCACATTATCCACGATTTCACTAAAGCTCGGATCCATTCTCCACCATTTACCACCTCTTTCACCCTAGTTTGAGAAGGTAATAGATGCTTGAGCTGTTGGTAGCGTGGGAGCTTAAGCAATGGTCTAAACTTATGCTAATTATAATGCCAAAAGTATGTATCATTTCTATTACCAACGAGCTTCAATATATTCTGATGCAACTAATTCTTTAGCTTCATCATCTGTTGGAGTGTCCAATATGAATTAATTGGTGGTTTAAAGCTTTAGATGTTTTTTCCTAGTAGGTGATTGGTATAAACCTGGTTTGGGCCGGGACCCTCACCGGTCAGGTATTGTCCCTGAGGGTGAGTCTTTAGTGAACCCTTGAGTGGTAAGAGGCGCGGAGTTAACTCCAACAAAACCCTGAGGTCCTGAGTTCGACTCCCATATGTCCCATGGAGGGATAGCGTTCACTAAAGGCTTACCCTCAGGGACAGTACCTGGCCGGTGAGGGTCCCGGCCCAAACTAAAACCCATTTAACCTATAAGGATTTTTTATGCACCAATAATTTCCATATCCTCTTCGCAAGTAATATGTTATTGTTAGCTTTGATAGAGTGAATTCCTATATCTTCATCATTTTTAGGATGACACACCTTATTACACTTCATCTTGTTGTGTATATGATTGTTATGGTATAACTGATCCATAGGAGATTCTTAATGGATTTTTCTATATTCATGGTTTTGCTTCAGGGTAAAGACAAGTTTACATATGTGTATTATTAAAAATAGATGTCACTAGTTGAAGTCTTCTTGCGTATAATTTTTTATTATTATTCCAACATCCTTATCACTTTTGAACTGCACTAATTAGAGGCAAGAAATCTTTAATGGTGATCTTGATGGTTGTTATTGGCACTCCTAGATACTTAAAAGGGTGTTTGTCTAGCTTTAGTGTAGCAGGGGAAGCTAGAGCTTGAGTTTGCCATTGATTAATTAAAATGAAGATGAAACTCTTTTATATATTTAATTTAATATCTGTGATATCGCTAAATTGATTTATTGCATCCATTAGCACCTTGATTGATTTTACATCAACTACATGTAAAATTAAGACATCTTTTGCAAATGTTAGATGAAATATTCTATTCATCTTGCAATCGTGATGGAATCTGAAGTTGTTATTCTTATACTCTTATTGATCATTCTATCAAGCACTTTTACAAATTTGAGAATTGGTAGGGGAATAAAGTATCCTCCTATCTCGACCTCCCCCGTTTAAATATATTAGTGGTTTCTCCATTATCAATACAATAAAGGAGGTGGTTGTGATGCACATTTCAATCCATTTGATGAATTGATTTGAGAATCCCATAACCTCTGTATCCTCTAAGATGAAGGAATATTAAAAGCTTTATGTATATCTATTTTGATCAAACAACTCTTGATTGTTTTACTCCTATGGTAATCTTTGAGTATCTGTTAAATTAAGAAAATATTGTCCCCAACGTTTCTATCTTTTATAAATGCTTTTGGTATAGATTAGTAATGAATTTGAAGGAGTTTTAAGCCTAGTAACAAGAATCCTAGTCACGATATTATGCAAAATATTACAAAAATAGGTATATAATCAAGTAATATAAGAGGGTTAGAGACTTTTAGAATCAAACGTATATAAGTGTTATTAATCTATTTCAATATGCTACACTTTCATAGTTGTTCTTATTGTTTGTACTAGGATATGATATTTACATATTAAAGTAAGGGTGTTACATATTTATTTATTTTGATGGTATTTTTTTCATAGAGTTATGATATTATTTGTAAGGAGTGATGATATTATTTGTATGGATCACTGTATTATTTCCACTTAAAATTGGTATTTACTTATTAAAGACGAGGGTGCTTATTTGTTTACTGTGATGCTATTTTTTGTATAGAGGTATGGCATTATTTGTGTGGAATCATGGTATTTCTTATCCTCATATGTAATATTTAAATATTAAAGAAAATATGATATTTGTTTTCTGTGATAATTTTTTTAGAGGCATAGTATTATTTGTAAGGAGTGATGGTATTGTTTTTATAGAATTAAGATATCATTTTTAGTCAAATGTGGTATATACATATTAAAGTAAAGACGGTAGTTATTTGTTAAATATAGTAATATTTTTTGTATAGAGGCATAATATTATTTATAAGGAGTACTGGTGTTGTTTGTATCGAATCATGGTATTATTTATGTAATAACCCATTTTCGTATTGAGGATTAGAACTTTAGCTTGTTATTAGAATTAATGAATTGCATATCATTAACATACATACACATAAATTATAATTTTGTACACATTACAGAGATAACATATGTACTCAATTGACTCGTTCCGGGGTATGAAAAGTTTAAAATGTTTATGGTGTGAATTGTGAAATGTTTATGCCTTGCATTTTGGTTTGATTGATCACAAGTACTACATTTGGAATTAATTGGTAAAATCAGAAAATTGAGGGATTAAGATGTACATTTGGGCTAGGAATAATTCCAAGTGATAAGATAAATTGATACATGAAAAATTTGGATAATTTAGCCTATAATTGAGTGACATTTGGCATTGATCATTGTGTGACAAATGGGCTGGTAAGTTGATGACAAATGGCATAGTTGATTAATAGACAAGTGATAGCTATAATACATGACATGTGATCTAGCTTTAGTGGTGACATATGGTAGCATATATACTTGATACATATTGAACATGCCTTTAGACATATGGTCATTCCATTAGATGACACCTAACACCTTAGGTGTAACATTCAGCAGGAGCAAACTTGGTTAAGCTCATTTCATGTTCTTTCTCCTCTCACCCACACCACCGAAACTCTTTTCTTTCACTACATTGAACTTGCTTATGGTTATGCCTACTTTTTACACAAGTAATCCATGTTTTAGTCTCACAAAGTTAAGTAAAAGATCAGCTTGAAGTTGCCTTACTAAACCTAGCCGAAATCCATCTAAGTTTTACCTTGAATGTGTGACGTTTCTTCTTACTTGGAGTACTGGGTTGGCTTGATCTTTTAAGCTGGAATTGGAGTCAAACATGTAATTAAATGTATAGAGAATTGATGATGATGAATTAGGATGAATTACATATGATGTTAATGATTTATTGTGCTAGAAATTTCTACATGAACTTAGGTACTTTTCTATTATGTTTTTGCATGTAAGAAAATAGTAAGTTAAGGATTGTTGTATGGATGATTTACGTTGGGATTTGAGTTATAACTGATGAAGAATTCAAGGTAAAGATAGGTGTTATTGAAGTGTTCTTGAATTTGGAAAATTAGAGCTGTAGCTCGAAATTTTGATTTCAATTTGATCTTCCTCTTTCGTTCTATTTTACATATCTTTAGAGCATGAATTTGAAGCAACTCAAAGAGTGAAAGTTGTAGATATAGGTCTCAGCTTGACCCCTATAAAACTGGCTTGATAAAATAGTGACTAGAGCTTGGGTTATGCTTGTTTCCCTAATATTGCCTGTGACAGACCCCTGTGCAGAAACCTTATATTATTTCCTGATTTTTGAGGACTTTAGAGCTCGAATTAGTCGTATAAAACATGAAAAATGATTATTGATGGATTATTAATGCTTCTGTGAAACATTTTGGATAGAAGATATCTTGATAAGTTTATGTCATTAATTGAAGTCATAAGCTAAAGAATGGACTGTTTTGATGTAGTTGAGTTCAAATATGGAAATTATGATTTGTTTAAAGAATAGCTTAGCTCTTTTAATGCAAACATGATCTTCAGAACATGAGAAATGTGTATAAGGTATGGATGAATGAGCATTGAAGAACTTGGGGTAATTATGAATAAGAATTGGGTAAATGTATGAATATATATTGCTGGAAAAAGTTTGGTGAATGCATAAATCTAGCTTACTAAAATTACAGATTTAAAACAACAATTGTATGTGTTATAAGAGGCCTTTGATCATGAAAAATGTTCAAGGATAAGTGTAAATTATGAATTGATAATGATATAAAGATGTTCTCATGAATGTAATGTGATTTAAAGTATGTAAGTGATGAATTGGAATGGTTGAATGAGAACTGGGAAATTGTGTGAGTATATAATCCTAGGAAAAATAATGATAAATGTTTGAGTGATGAATTGAAAGTGATCAAGTGTATTACGGCATAAACCTAAATGGAAACTATATGATGCATAAGCTATGTAAGTATGATTTGTGAATAAGATTTCATACCCAGAATAATCAATTGAGCATGCATTAAACATGCCAGATATACATATGTAACTTTGAGCATTCATTTGATTGATCAGTTAGTAATATGTCCATTTGTGTGTATTATTTGATTAGGGGCACACATCGATCGATACCATATAGACATTACCAGCACATTGAGGCAATAGCTAACTGGAGTGTACTGTGAGTTAACCTAGTTGCGTAAATTTAAACATTTATTAAATTCAAAAATTTATGCTTCTATTTGAATTATATGTATAGTGAGTAACCTAGATGTGAGATTTCGACTGTTTAAATCGTGTTGATTAAACTTAATTCCTCTATATTGAATTGATATTGATATAATTGTGATATTACTGATTCCGGACAATTGATCGTTTAAGGAGTTTGATATTCGGGACTGTATTAGGAGTGTTTGTGATTTAAATGTGAATAAGGAAATTGATTGCTCAACTATTTGTTGAATGCCAGACTTAGATCTGATGAATTGTGAAAATTGCTCATCGATTGAAAGTGACTGATGATATATTATATGAACAATTATACTCCATTACATGATGCATGTTCATATAAAAGAGTTGTGATCGAAGTAGCCAATGTGAAAAGAGCTTTAAGCTCAATTGTGTGCATCAGAGCCTCACGGTCAATGTTTAATGAGCCCGATATCCACAACAGATATGGGATAGTACTAAAAAGAGCCCAATGTCTACAATAGATATGGGACAGTGAAATAGGCACTCGATCATAATAAAGTTAAAATGGAATGAGTCTCATTTGCATTTGTATCTTTAAATGTGTTCATTATATTGATTGCAAATGAATGTTGAACTATGTTATGTTGATATTAAGAAATGCTTATGACTTTGATGGTGATATGAAGAATTCTGATAAATGAGTGTTATGTTATGAAATGATTAAATGATATTCCTGCATTCAAAATGTACTTCTGGAATGACTTAACTGATTGTATTTTTAAATGTTTCTTGTATTATGATGCAAATTGTAGAATATGAGTTATAGCTCTGAATGAAGTGTTACTTTGATTGAGCTGAATGTTATTCATTGATATAAATGTGTTCTATTTTGAGTGAACACATCGATGATGGTTCACTCACTGAATTCGCAAAACTCATCAAAATTGCAATATTGATTTCAGGTACTGAGAGGAGACCTTGCTTGTAGAACAAACTAACTTAAGTTTAGTACTATTCATTTTAGATCAAGATATGACTCAAAGGTTTGGTCAGCTATCATTTAAGGATTTTAGATAGAGTGCTTTGTATAGTTTTCATTTCATGTAGAATCTTTTGTTTAAAATAGTGTGATCACAGATAGTTTCTGTACTGTAAATATATGGATGGTTTGTAATGAAATAACAGTGTAAAACATGTTTTGTTAATGAAATAAGATAAGTTGTTTTTATGATTACTCATGATGTGTATGATGCCATACTAAGTGAATGTGACTGCTCTAACATGCCATTCCCGTAGGGTATGTGCTCGGATGTTCTCAATAATTTTGGGCATATATCCTTTGGTGGTGGTGTGTTGCAATTTTTAGTATCGGAGCATGATTTGACATCCTTAGGGACATATAAGAGAATTTAGACATGATATATGGTGAGAGATTCATATAGTGATCACGAGTATTGTTTGGTATAAGTCATCCACTATAGGAAATCAAGTCGCAGAGTCAGCTGACCTTGAGTCCATAGGAGCGAATAGAGAGTCTCCAGTGCCTCAGTCAGAACATATGCCTTTGAGAATTTCTGAAAGATGGGAGAGGAGGTATGATAAACTTCGAAAGCAAGGAGCTATAGACTCCTATGAAACTAAAGACCCTGCAGAGGCAGAAGGTTGTTTGGAGAGAATTGAATGGGTGTTCGATGAAAGATTCGATTATGCAATCTTTCTACTACAAGGTCCAACATACAAGTAGTGGAAGACTATTCCTGATAGTTCCGCCCAACCGTATGGATTGAAGTGGGAAGACTTTCAAAAAGTTTTCAAGAAATATATGCCAAAAATCTACTTTAGACCAAAAAATGGAGTTCCTCGATCTGAAATAGGGGAACTCCACAATAGTTGTGTATGAAGTGCAATTCAATGAGTTGATGGGGTATGCTACAACCTTGATCCTGACGAAGGAAGACAAGTGTAAACGGTTCAAGGATGGGCTGGATATGGAAATCAGAACGAGACTGGCCATTATCAATCTAAGGGCATGTTTGGTTCATAGGAATAGGAATTCTATTCCTGATATATTCTAAAAATTTAAATAATTCTTTGTTTAGTTAGACAAAAATATTAGAATACCTAATCCTAAGATTAGGTATTCCTCAATTTTTAGGAATAGCTAAAGATCATCAAAAGGTATCTTTAGTTATTCTAATTTGTGAAGACTTTTTATTTTTTATTTTAATAATAATAATAATATTAATATTAATATTAATAATATTAAGAAGAAGAAGAAGAAAATTAATAATAATAATAATAATGAAATTAATTAATTAAAATAATAAAATTAATAATAATAAGAATAATAGTAAGTAGAAAATTAATAATAATAATAATAATAGAGACCATCTTTATTTAGCATTTGAATGTTAAATGTGCAGCTGCAAATTCAACCCTAATAAAACCGAAAATGCTACTCCTTTCTTTAAAAAATTTGTTTTTAATATAATTAATCTAACCAATTACATTAAGGGGCTGTTTGTTTCTTTTTTTTCTTCCGTTTTTGTAAAAAGAAAAATAGGTAAGTAAAACGTGTTTGGTTTATTCTGTTGTGATTTTTTGTTTCTGAAAATAAAAAAACCACAACAGTTTTACATAAACTAGAAAAACATCGTTTCTCTGAATTTTGACAACAAGTCTTCTTTGACAGAAAAACAACATATCACTATTTAGTTTATTTTCTATCTCGAATAATAATAATAATAATAATAATAATAATAATAAAAGTACAAAATTTATAATAATAATTAATAATTATTAATAATAATAAGATAATTAATTTGGTATAATAAAATTAATAAAATTAAAATAATAAGTAGAAAATTTATGAAAATAATTAATAAAAATAAAAATAATAAAATAATAATAATACTATTATTAACAATAAATAATAATAATAATAATAATAATAATAACAATAATAAATTAATAAGAATAAGAATAAATTACTAAAAATTAATAATAATAATAATAATAAATTATTAAAAATTAATAATAATAATAATTAATTAATAAAAGTAATAATAATACGAATAATTAATAAATAAAATTAATAATAATACGAATAATTAATAATAATAATTAATAAATAAAATTAATAATAATTCGAATAATTAATAATAATAATACTAAATAATAATCATAATATTCATAATAATAAATTATTAAAAATTAATAATAAAAGAATAACTTATTAAAAATTAATAATAATAATAATGATAATGATAATAATAATTAGTAAAATTAATTATAATAAGAATAACTTAAAAATAGAAAATAATAATAATAAATTAATAAACATAATAATAACTTATTAAAAATTAATAATAATAAGAATAAATTATTAAAAATTAATAATAATAATGATAATAATATATAGGTCAATAAATAAAATTAATAATAATAAGAATAACTTAATAATAAATAAATAAATAAATAAACCAAACATATTTTTGTTTTCAATTTTTATTAAAAATCTCAACCAAACAGGTTTTTGTTTTTAGTCTTTATATTATAAATTTCAACCAAACAAGTTTTCGTTCTTTTTTAGAAAAAAACAAAAACTGAAAACAGGAAACAGAAACAAAAAACAACAACAGAAAAATAAAAGTGAAACCAAACGGCCCATAAACTAAAGTCTAGCCCATTTCTAAATGAACATTTGGGCTTTTAATTAACCATTATTTAGTACAAGGCCAACATTCAATTATCGGCTTTTAAAACCTCCATTTATATTTCTTACTTAGCTTGATAGCCTTCCTTGAAGCCAAGTGGAGAATCTTATTGAACTTTGATAATTCAAGCTCCAATAAGCCTATAATTAATTTAATCTCATTAGAATTAATTCTAGCTTATTAACTAAATGTCATTCCACAAAAGACAATTAGTTGAACTCTTGAATTATTAAATATTATGAGAACACATATTTTATGTCCAATT
>JAOQMR010000006.1:13898877-13913896 GCA_027563865.1 Erythroxylum pelleterianum | reverse complement strand
TTTTTTAGTCAGGGATAAATGTGTCATATGAAATAATTGAATTCAATTATAATATTATTAGATTTGTTCCAAACATTTTGTAATTGATTCAATTATAATATTAATAAATTTGTTCTAAACAATGTAAATTTAATTTAATTCTAATTTTATTAATAGAATTCAATTCAATTCATACATCAATTTAATTATAAGTTACCAAACAACCTGTCAAACTTTCCTCAAATCTTTTAAGTTGGGTTAAGTTTTCTTTAAAACCTTCACATTTGCAACCACCCCGAAGGTTTTTCCCCAAACGACAGACTCTTTGACTCTGTGTGTATCTCTTCTTCTACTGTCTCTCCCTTAACTCTTCTTTCACAAATATTTCCCATTTTATCGTCCATATTCTTCACAATTTCCTCGAAATTTTGTACGTTAGGCTAATTTTTCCTTTAAAGTTTGACAATTGCGACCTCCTGAGTCGCCATTCCTTATTTCTCTCTCGGTTCAAGGTACTTTTGTTTCTTTCTTCCTAATTTTCCTTCATTTTCTCTTGCTAACTTCTTCGGTCTCCATCGTTTTGTCTATTCCATTTTGCTTTCTCATGTTATCTTGATTGTTTTCATTAAATCCAAAGAGATCACCCTTGCTGTTTTACCAGTATTTGGTTTTCACTCCTTGCAGGTAGCATATGTTTAGATGAGCCTAACAAGGCGTTGGCATATCTTTGTCACGGCAAATAGATCTAGGAGATTGGAATTGGGATTATTGAATGGAACTGGAATTAAGCATCAACCTGGTTTACTTAGCAGTCAAAGAGCGCAAAGTGTCTGTTGTTTGCAAGTTCAAAGAGAGTATGTGGCAACAAAATTCTTACATAAGGAACGTTTGTGGCCTGCAGATATAAAACCAGTAGTCTTAGGGAGAAAGATCACTTCTTCTCTTGAAAGAATCTCCTTGTGGTCCACATGTGGTAATGCTACACTTCTTCGCCAATTTGGGCATGGTGCAAATGAAGTGCAATTAAGTAGGGATCTTCTTGTACGACTTTGGGTTGCTGACAGTGAACGAAAGAACTCAAAATATTCTTCAAGAAGACGACAAAGAAAGACGAAATGCACGACAATATATGATAAACTTGAATCTTTCCAAAGTTTAAGTCCAAGGTGGTCTTCTTCCAATACAAGTATAAGGGAAAATACAGGTGATGACACAGTTTTGAATCAGCCTCCTACTAGCCAATCCATATTGGGTTTTCTAAAGCCAGCATCTCCAGAGGAGGTGAGACCCTATACTGCTGGATTACTGCATGGGAAATTCACTAATATCTTTATACTTGTGCATTAATCAATTTGTTCAGTATTCCCTTAATTTTGTTTTCGGGAAATCTTTTCCTATTTTAGGCGGCAAATTTGAAGGCAAAACTAATTCCTATTTCTGGAGATTAGTTTTAACTGTAGACATGGAACAAAAGTTCCAGCAGGGGTGATATGGATCATTATATTAACTGAAAATATTATTTGCCACATTATCAATAATTGACATTTTTTTCTCAAGTAGTAATTCCACTAAGGAGTATTGCTTTAGATGGTTGCTTTTGGGGTTGAGAAAAAACCATCATGTTTTCTATTGAACGGTTTCCTTGAATTTAGAAAGTTAAATGGACACATGAAACAACTAGAAAAAGATAATATGTGGACTAGAACATAAGTCATTGATGAGGATTGCTTTACATGATTTGGCAATTTATAAGATAGATCTATGAACCTTTTTGGATCTTAGTAGAATAAACAAATTGTTAGATCCCTCAATAGAATAGTAGAATGAGAACAAGTAGTAGGATTTAGGAGAAAGCAACGGAAGAAAAGAAAAAAGTAAATAGGAATGGTTTGTTGCTAGTATAGCAGATGTTTCATTAGAGGTCAAAATTGATAAGTAATCTCATGCAACATTTGAGAGGTGCCACTTTCCTCACACAAATTCTACTTAGTACTAGTCTACGTGGTCTCACAAGTGTCCCATCGATTTCAACTTGTAGATGGTTACTAGGAATCAATAACTCTTTGTAATCTAGATCTTTTGGATTACTCTAGAGCTTTTGTACTCTAGACTGTATATATATTTAATATAATTAAATCATTTAATTTCCGGAATTTTTTTTCTACTTAGTACATTATGCATACTTCCCCTACTCCCCTCTGCCAACAAAATATACCCTGACCTGACATCCTACCCTAAGAACCATGCCACCTCAGCCTTTTAGAATCCTACAAGCAAACAAAACAAACAACTAATAAATCAGAAATAACAAAACATGGACAGCAGCCCTTCATCCTAAGAATGATGGGTTTTTCTCTAATTTTAGCCTTGTTTCTCTCATCAAAATTGTTTAGGCGTGAAAATTGATAAAAAAGGTAATATCATGCAACATTCAAGAGCTACCTCCCCACACACATTCTACTCAATACATCATTCATACCTTCCCACTCCCCTCTACCAACAAAATATACCTTGACCAAACATCCGACCCTAACAACCATGCCACCTTAGCCTTCTAGAATCCTACTAGCAAACAAAACAAGCAACTAATAAATAAAAAATTATAAATAGTGAACATATACCCTTCAATAGCAATCCTAGGAATGATGGCTTTTCCTCTAATTTCTATCCTTTTTTCTCTTATCTAAATTGTTTGGGTATGAAAATTGATAAGAAAGGTAATCTCACACAACATTTGAGAGGTGTCACTCTGCTCACACACATTCTACTCAGTACATCATTCATACCTAGGGATGGCAATTGTACCCGAATCCGATGGGTACTCGATAAAATTACCCGAACGAGGGCGGGTATGAGGAGCAAATTTTTACCCGTGGGGCGGGTATGGGGGGTTAACAAAAATATCCGTCGGGTATCGGGGCGGGTATGGGGATACCACCCCCATACCCGTTTACCCGTTATATAGTAATTTGTTGTCTTTTTTTTAATTCACTCTTGGATTTGTACTAACTATCAATTTATAATCTCTGTTTACTCGTTTCTTTTATGTTAAATTCAGTATGTATGTATGAATGTAGCATGAAAATTTAAAAGAAAAACAAATAATCCATTCATATTAAATAAGCTTATCTTTAAAAAAAAAAGAGGCGGGTAAACGGGTACCTGATGGGGGTCAAACCCCCAACGGGTACGGGTATGAGTGTGCCAAAAAAATCCTCGACGGGGATGGGGGCGGGTATGGGGGGATGCCATCCCCATACCCGCCCCTTGCCATCCCTAAGGTTATCGTACCGCTCCCGTCACCTGAAGAGGCGGTCAGCAGAAACATATATATTTTTCCAAAATCAAACGGACCTGAAATCACAATCGAGGCATGGAAGACGAAGCAGATATGTACGATGGGCTTAGGGCTCACTTCCCTCTTTCGTTCGGCAAACAATCCAAATCCCAAGCACCTCTCGAGCAAATCCATAATGCCACTCGTCGGACCCCTGTCGAGATTCACAATTCGGAACGCTCATTCCCTAACCCTAATCCAAGGCCTACGATTGGACCACATCGCCCGCCGCTCTCCGAATCCAACTTTGACGACCGCGTTACTGATGACGGAGATGCTAGGATTGGACCCCCGCCCCCACCTCTGGTCCAGGAAGAAGGTGATGGTGAAGCTACGGTGGGAGCGCCGCGATGGCCTCCTGGTGACGAGGAAGACGGCGTGATGATTGGACCGCCAAGACCGCCGCCTCCAGCAATGTCAGACTCCGACGACGACGTGGAAGAGGAAGAGGAAGAGGAAGCGGGGAAGAATCGGTATCGGATTCCGATGAGTAACGAAATCGTACTCAAAGGTCATACTAAGGTAAACTAATTGTTGGCTTTATTATTTATCAATTTGCTTTTAGTTTGAAGGCCTCCTTTTAGTTTACAAGGGTTCTTGTTGAGAATAAATTTGACAATGAATCATGATGCATCCAGGTTGTTTCAGCTCTTGCTGTGGATCATTCTGGATCAAGAGTGCTTTCGGGTAGTTATGACTACACAGTGCGAATGTATGACTTTCAAGGAATGAATTCTCGTCTGCAGTCATTTAGGCAGCTTGAACCATTTGAAGGTCATCAAGTTCGGAATTTAAGCTGGAGTCCTACTGCTGACCAATTTTTGTGTGTAACTGGTTCTGCTCAGGCTAAGGTGCTAATGCCTAGGTTTTCTTTTCCATTGTTTATTTAGTATATAATTTGTGTTACACAAACATAATTTCGTTTTCAATTTGTGTTCCAGATATATGATCGGGATGGGCTTACACTTGGTGAGTTTGTCAAAGGTGATATGTATATTCGTGATTTGAAGAATACCAAGGGTCATATTTCTGGGTTGACTTGTGGAGAGTGGCATCCTAATAAGAAGGAGACTATTTTGACTTCGTCAGAGGATGGATCACTGCGTATATGGGATGTAAATGATTTTAAAAGTCAAAAACAGGTGAATATGGGTGATCAGAAAACTGCTTCAGGAAATCATGCCATACTGATCAAATGACATGCATTTTCGTTTTTGTCCTGGAATGAGATGTCCTCTATGTTTGCTTCAATGTACACACATGTAGACGAGCAGGCTGGTGGCGGTGATAGCAATTTGATAGCTTATGATTCAATTTATTATTGGATAACTTATGATAACACTTCAAAATGTCAATTTGACCTGACATAGGAAAACAGCTTGATTGAAAAGTTGATTGCTACATATGTTGACAAATGATATTGACGGAAGTTCTTATAGCATCTCCTCAAAGTAGTTTTTCCTGTGAAATGAGGCTTTAATGCATCTGAATTTCAAGACGATGCAGTTTTACTTGGTTACTAAATTCCTGATTGTTGATTGACTAGGTTATCAAACCAAAGCTAGCTAGGCCGGGAAGAATTCCAGTTACCACATGTGCATGGGACCGTGAAGGCAAATGCATCATTGGTGGAATTGGCGACGGTTCTATACAGGTCTGTGCCCTTGATATTCTGTTAACGTCTCAATGAATGAGAGCAAGCTAGGGCTAGAAAACTATTATTCTTTTCCCTTTTATTCATCAGTGGATATGATCAGCATAATACTCTCCTGCTTTTAGTTTCTTGTCATCACATATTTTTCAGGCTTCTCGAGTAGAAAAATTTCTCATGTAGCATAATGAATTCTGTTAGATTTGGAACCTTAAGCCCGGTTGGGGAAGCCGGCCAGATATGCATGTTGAGAAAGCCCATTCTGACGATATTACGAGGCTTAAATTCTCAAGTGACGGTCGAATTCTGCTTTCAAGAAGCTTTGATGGTTCAATGAAGGTATCAATTGAAAATTCTTTTAAAGCCGCTTCTTTTTTGTTTTCTTCATTGATACATTTTGTACCTTTGCGATTTGAAATGGTTGTTAGGTTTGGGATATGCGGAAATTTAAAGAGCCTCTTCGGGAGTTTGAGGATCTTCCAAACAACTATGCTCAAACAAATATTGCCTTCAGTCCAGATGAGAAACTTTTCTTCACTGGAACATCAGTTGAGAGGGACAGCAAAACCGGTGGTTTACTTTGTTTTTATGATTGTGTAAAACTTGAACTTGTTTCAAGAGTTGGCATTTCCCCAACTTGCAGTGTTGTGCAATGTGCATGGCATCCAAAGCTGAATCAGGTAATACTTGTGATACTTCTTTGTTGAGTTGTTTATAATGATCTTGGACAGAATAAGGGCAATCCTAGGTGTCTTTTGAGTATCAATGTGTGTGTGATTAAGTAATTTATTAGGGTTATTCGTTATGTTGTTAGAGGAAATTGCTCATACAGATAGTATGCAAAGTTAGAAACTATGATGATGTCTGCTTTGTTTTGATCAAAGATATTTGCAACTGTTGGAGATAAAAGCCAAGGAGGAACTCATATATTGTATGATCCAACAATGAGTGAGAGAGGAGCTCTTGTCTGTGTTGCACGTGCACCTCGTCAAAAATCGGTGGACGATTTTGAGATTCAACCTGTTATCCACAATCCTCATGCCTTGCCCTTATTTAGAGATCAGCCAAGCCGCAAGCGTCAGCGAGAGAAGATTTTGAAGGATCCCCTCAAATCCCATAAGCCTGAACTTCCGATAACAGGACCAGGTCATGGTGGAAGACTTGGTACAAGTAATGGAAGCTTGCTGACACAGTATCTCCTTAAGGTAAGGCTCCCTCTCTTATAACTCTTTTTTTTATATAATTTTCTTAGTCATGTGTTCTAAATCAAGTGAAAGGAATTTACACATGATTTAACTTTTTCAGCAAGGAGGAATGATCAAAGAGACATGGATGGAAGAAGATCCGAGAGAAGCTATACTGAAGTATGCTGATGCTGCAGCTAAGGATCCCAAGTTTATTGCCCCAGCATATGCACAAACCCAACCTGAGCCTGTTTTTGCAAAATCGGATTCTGAAAATGATCAATGATTGAATGACGTATGGTGTATAGTAGCTGCTATTAAATGCCTGGTAATAGAATCTATATTAATATTGTTACTTTCTTGTTGAAACAACAAAATGATTGATATGTCTGTAAGAGATTCATTAATCCTAATTACCTTGTAACAGGTATTGGAACTCCTACCCCTCAGGTGTTTGCGTTTGATGCCTGATTTAACTTTGGGATCAGCAGACCTTGAAGTTGAATAATTGCTATGGCTATTATTGTAATAGGAATTTGTATGTTTTTTTGAGAAAAAAATAGCAATTTGGAATTTTCCATAACGTATGTCAGTCAAATTTATTGGTAAGGCCCTGCCTTTGATTCCTATAATTATCTGGCATTTGTTTAAAAATGCCACATAGCTGTTGCTTGCCGCTTAAAAATGTCAGTCTCTGTTTAGACCTGGGCATGGTCTCTTTATTTCTATCCAAAATATAGTCTATTTTGGAGGTGTTATTGGGTCCCCGTCTGCTTGTGATTTTCTGGAAAAAAAAAGGATGATTTTTTAAGAAAACCCTATTTTATTGACCAACTAAGCGATAAGCAAACTTTTGCAAACTTGCAAATTTTAAATCAGAAAGTTGATTCTTCTTGGCTAAAGATTCAAGTCCCTTTTTGCAGATGTGGCTGAGTCTTTTTTGCCATAACTTTTAAGATTTATCACTCTCAATTGCATTAATAGTATCAATAGAAACTAAAGTTTTAAGCCAATACAAACCTAAGGACTTTTTTCCATGTGCCATAACTAAGAACCTTTAGTGATCTTAACACAAACTATAACCAAAGTATTAAAATAACCATCATCACCAAGACACTAGTAGAATTCAAATTCAAATAGATATCAGGTTTATGTCTAATATTATTCAAAAGAAACTTTAAGCCATTTTTGGTCTTTAATATAACAGTCCTCCTGCCAATAACCTTTGATAGACCACTGTAACTCATCTTCAAAACTCCGTATTCACTTGAAGGGTAACAAGTGAAGAAATCCTTCTTTTGATGTCACATAAAATAGGCACCACTATCAATAACCCAAATTGACTCGTCATAAGTAACATTAATTATATCTTAACTGTGGATAGACTCAAGATACTAGTGGCAACATGATCTTCACTTTTTGTCTTTCTTCTCTTTCTTATCTTTATTGGCCTTGTTATCCCTTTTAAGATTTCGTTTTTGTCACATTTATAACATTCAAGATCATTTTACTTTGACTTTGATTTGCTTATATTCTTCCTTTTGCCTTTATCAATTTACCCCTAACCTCTTTCTTTACTTCTCTCCCTATTTTCAGTAATCAAAACCTTAGAATGATAATTAGATTCCTCTTGAGTTTTCGGTCTTACTTCATTCAAAATAGAAGATTATACATATTCCATGGTCATTATACTACTAGGAGTAGAACTCGTTAAGGTTTCTTGAAGATTCTCCCAAGAATTAGGTAAATTATTCAACATCCAAAGTCAAAAAGTATCATCTTCAAATCTTACACCCATGCCAAATAATTGATTATAGCACAAATTGAAATTCATTCAAGTTATTAGAAATGTAACTACCTTCCTTGTACCTCAAATTTATAGCTTGCTTAAGTAAAAACAATTTATTCTTACCTATTTTGATGCATATAAAGATTGAAACTTGTCCTACAAATTCCTAGCATATGAATCATATGAGATCTGATTCAAAATATTTTCATTTACCCATTGTCTAATAACACCATAAACCATCTCATGCTCTAATGCCCATTCTTTATCACTTTTAGACTTAGAGCTTTTCAGTGGCAAATATTGGTAGATCCATCTTTTTCACAAACAATAAAACTTGTATCTTTCTTTTTCACTTATGATAATTAGTGCCACTCAAATTGATCATTCTATTATAATCATGCTTCATTTTACAATCAGGCTAAACCCACAAATAATGAATGAAAGCTCTTATACTACTTATTGGAAAAGGAGAACATATAACTTAACAAAAGCAACAATAACACAATGCGATGAGAAAAATAAAACCTTTTCCATTTGAATTAAACTATGAGAAGCAAACATGAATGCACAAAATCAAACAGGAAAACACCAAATTATTAACATGGAAAACCTTCTAAATATGAGAAGTAAAAACTACAAAACCTAGTCTAGAAGATAATCCCCTAAATCAACTAGTACATTAGAATGAGTTCTCCAATAGTTTAAGAACTCACAATAAAGAATAATCATCAACAAGAGAGGTAATCACTAATTAATAAGAGTGGTAGTCAACAATGTGTATATTAAAATCCAAATATACCATAAAGACTCCTTTCTATACTACAACAGTTCCTTCCCAATATCATGACAATTCTTCTCCAATACCATGACAGTTCCTCTCCTGTATTGTCAACTTTAACAACTTATACAAAACTCCTCGCTCACACAAAAGGAGAAAACGAGAGCAAGAATTCAGAAAAATGAAGAGAACAATTATCCTAAAACCAAAAAATTAAAAGAGATGAAGTGACCACACTAGCCACACATCAAGCACAAAAATAACTATGAAAAGGTGATTATATCCACAGTCATGCTTAACTGTGAAGAAGATTGATTACAAATTCTTACCTAGATTGATATTATTCTTCATGCTTTGTTCCCACGAGTTCCTCAAGTTGAATTTTAGTTCTAATAAATATGGAACTTGGGTTAAAGGTAGCAAGAAGATGTAGACCTATGCATTCTAAATATAGTCTCCTTACTTTTGGCTGTTGAAGACGCACAAAGAGGACAATCTCTTTGGAGATCTTCAAAACGCTTGACCCTAATTAGGTAAAATACAAAGAAGCGATCGTTAGCTAGGGGATATTTTACCTCTTTTACAAAACACTATTGATTTAGTGGTTTTACCTTGGAATGTTGTCATTTCTTTCTATCTTGAGGTTGTAGTTGTTTCTTACAACATGTCTTTTTTTGGTTTTCTCTTGATGTAGGAGAGTTTTAACTACTCTTCAAACGTTATTCTTCTCTTTTATTATTATCAATAAATTTTTAATTTTAAAAAACTAGCTACAAAAATAGACCAAGTTTGTAGAAGAAAGATGATCCAAACCCACACACGACTAAAAAAGTTAAAGGAGGGAAAGTGAGGAATATGGATAGTTACACTACTTGCCATATGCCCAAAATATAAAGTGAGGAATATGGCTTACTGATGGACCAGATCTGAATTAGCTCCATTCTTCTCCTCTTTGCCCTCCAATAGCTAGTTCTTTACCACCAAGACATGAACCTCTCAGGTCTCCTTAACTTCCTTCTCAAAGTCTTGCCCACTAAGGGTTAACAATGTCTTTCCCTCCTTTCTAAAAGTCTTTGGCCTATTAAAGGCTGCATTTGTGGGTAGCATAGTCACTTTCTTGCCTTTCCATTAGAATGAGACGGTATTATCTCTTCCTCTATAAGTAATATCCATGTCAAATTGCCATGGCCTTCCTAGGAGTATGTGGCTTGCATTCATGTCCACCACATCACAGTAAATAGTAGCCTTGTAAGATTTTCCTATGGAAATAGGAATACTTCAGTTACTCTCAATACTGGCCCATCAGTAAGCCAACCAATGGTGTAGGGATGAGGATGTTTCTCAGTAGGAATCTTCATATGATCCACCATCTTTCTTGCCACTAAATTCTCATCACTGCAATTATCTACAATCAAGTTGCACACCTTACTATTAATAGTGCAAAAATATCTAAAAATGCTTCTTCTTGTAGCTCCTCGGTTTTAGATGAACAAAGTGTCTTCTGTACCACTAGACTACTCTGTCCTCAGCAAATTCTTCATTAAACTCCTCCTCTTCTTCTTCTTCCTCTTCTTGAAGTTCTTCCAAATCTTCTTCACCTTCATTAAGGCAGTCTCCTTTTTCAGCAACGTTGACCATCTTTCTCTCAGGACAGTTACTAGAGATATGTCCCCGCTTCTGGCATTTATAACATATGTCTATTTTTCGTGGTGCATATGGGTTGGAACCCTTAGGAACTCCTCTACTGATGCTGCCACCTCCTTCAAAAGGCTTCCTTTTGTCCATTCTAAGATCTTTAGGGGCATTATCGATTTTCAATGTTTCAACTAATGCTTTTCCCTTTCCTACCACTTCATTTGGACTTGGTTGAGTTGATCTCCTAGGGTATTCAAACCTCTTAGGTGCCTTTTCCATCTTTTCAGCTTTCAAGGCAATTGCTAGGCCTCCTCTACGTTCCAATTAGTGTGTATTCCAAGCCTTTCACTTATGGATGATCTTAATCCTCTAAGATACCTTGAAACTTGTTGCTTGTCAGATTCTTCGAGATTATTGTGTGCTGCTAGCTGCAAGAACTTCGAATGATACTCCTCCATACTCCTAGAACCTTGGACGCAAATTTGATAAAGATCAAATAAGTGCAGCTCATAATCAGTAAAAATATAAGGAAAATGGCTTGTTTCAATTTCCTCCAAGATCTGATTGGTGGTTTTCCGTTCCTCTCCCGATTCTTTTGAAGATTACTCCACCAAACTTTAGCACCACTTTTTAATTTATAGCCCACAATTCTCACTAGTTTATCATCCGTGACTTCCATCATCTCTTGAAAACTTTCCACCTCATCAACCCAATCAAGAAAGCCTTCAATGCTTAGATTTCCATTGAAGTAAGGGACTTCAACTTTAATCTTGCAGTCATCTTTACCCCTTTGGCCTCTTCTTGGTTGGTCGTGGTTTAGAATTTCTTTATCTGAACTATCTTCCATAACAGGCAACTGATTATACCCGTGAGCTCTCCTATTTTCTGCATTCCTTGGAAAATCAGTTCTGCCAATTGGTTGGAGTTGAGGTGAACCTCTGCCTTGGGCTCCCGTAAGTGGTATTCCTCCATTATTGGCTTGATTAAGGCCCATAATGGTTAGAAGTTGATCCATACGAGTTGTTAATCCATTAATAGCCTCCAAAATTTTGTCAAATCTTTGGTTATTTCCTTAATCAGCCATGTGTACTAGTTGGTTAAGATTGAAACGTTTGGTTTGACTTTTCTAGGGTTTTAGGTGAATTTTTTAGATTGGTAGGGCTAGAAGATGGGCTGGAGGGTGTGGAATAGAAACAAAACTAAGAAAAGACAGTGCTGGAAGATCGGCTGAAGGGTGTGGAATAGAAACAAAACTAAGGAAAGGCAGTGCTAGAAGATGAGCTGAAGGGTGTGGAACAGACACAAAATTGAGGAAAGGCAAGGAAGAAATCCAAGAAAATTTTCTGGATAGGTAGGGCTAGAAGATGAGCTGGAGGGTGTAGAATAGAAACAAAACTAAGGAAAGGCAGGGCTGGAAGATGGCTAAAGGGTGTGAAACAGATACAAAACTGAGGAAGGCATCGGGAAAGAAATCCAGAAAAAACTGGATTTTAATGCTTTGATAACAGCGGAAGTAATTAGGTAGAGATTTTAGGTTAATCTTAGAACCAAATCCAAGCATAAAACTTAGGATTTAATGAACAAGAAAAGACACTCTCTCAGGAGAATTTCCTGCAGAATTTTTATTAGAAATAATAACGTTTTGGGCTGCCTAAAACATATGTTAACCCGTCCTTTTTATATCCCTAACGTGTTATGGTATATAAGAGTCCTAATTCTAATGTGAAAAGGATTAATTGAAATCCTTTTCTAGAGATAACTTATTTCTTTTCTTGCTGGACAAGAAAACCTTCCTAAATAGGAAACTTAAAATAAAACAGAAACAAATCCTTATCCTAATGGGTATATAACAACATAACATATCCTCATGGATTCAATCCTTTATTATACTAGGAAAAGAAATTCAATGGATCGACATTGTACATCAAACTATTTGACAAACCACGGTAGACGTTTGTGTATCCAGCTAAGTGACGTTAGCATATGAACACCTTAGTATAACTGTAGCTTTTAGATATCTAAAGGCTACAGTTATACTGAGGTGTTCATATGTACAAGTAGGGTTTATATGAGACGGGCAAGCCAAGTCCATATTCCTTATAAAACACTATGGATTGTGATTAATGCATCATGATCTATAATTCCTATGTTTACAAATTTTATACCAATCTCTGTATAGGTAATGCTGTGTGGTTCAGCCTGATTCTGCTGAGGTTGAACGTCATTGTTTTGGTCCATGGTTTGTACAGTTCTGGCTATGAGATACCTGCAAAACAGTTAACGACGGGCCGGGAGTTGGTTCCCGGGAAGCCCCTCCGATGCTCAAGTCAGTATTTTTGTGAGGTTTTTGTAGCTAAGAATATGGAAGAACAGCTAGGGTTCTCGTCTCATACCTGAATCATGGTAGAATAGTACCTTATATATGCCATGAATGCTAGGTTTATGTAGATCTTTACGTTTGCATGGGAATCTAACTCCCGATGGGCCGGACAGGCTGTGAACATATGAAGATGGGCCTGAGCCTAGCATCGCCGACCCAACCATAAGCCCCCTACTCCTCGAGTCTGATCGAAGAGAAGGGTCGAAGGAGTATATAAAGACTGTGCGGCCTATCTGTGTGACAACTCGTGGTGAGGCTGGCCGATCGGAAGTTAACGCCCTTTGCGCGGTAATTCTTGCTATGATAGGAAACTGATCGGACTAGCGAGCCATCGCTCGGGCAACAGCCGGTCAATTGATTAAGTCATGTTAAGGAGGGGTGACCGATTGGCTTATGCCGAGCTAGGGCGGAAGGTCAGTCGCCACTGTCTGGGCATAGGATAGGTTTAACTATTACTTGACGATTCGTATCTTCTAGGCGTCATTTGAAATCTAAAACGGCATGCCCTCTCAACTGTCGCACAACTGTCATGCGTTGGGGCCGATTGAGTGTGCTGAAATTCAACACGCTTGGTGTAATTGCTATTGACAGTCTGCATTTTCTAAGCGTCACTAAAATTTGGAACGTCGCATCTCTTGGGCTGTTGTGCATTTATCACGCGCCGTTACACGTGTCCCTTCGTTTGCCGTGTCGTTTCAGCCATTTAGACTTTTCCACGTGGTCAGTTCGGATTGGTGTGTTTGCTCTATTGATACTATAAATTCTGGGACGGACGGTTTTTTCTCGTTCTGTATGGCTCCTCTCAGTCTCTATCCTTTGTCTTTTCATCTCCTCATTCCTTGTTGTCAGAATGCGTATTTCACTGTCATCTCCACTCCAAGTTTCAACCCTCAGCCAGACGTGTCCTTGTCCCCTCTTTCCATCTGAGATCACCTTGCCGGAACATTGTATTTGCTCAAGCTCCGCCTTTTTTCAGAAATAGTTGAGACAGAGCGAGAGGTAATTCCTGACAATCGAGATATAGAGAAGTAATTCCTAACGAGGTCCTGTGATGGTGATGTCACAGGACTTGTCAGCCAGTCTGTCCATTCAGAACACATAACGGACAGATTGTTCGACTTTGGAATTTAGAAGCTCATTGATGATACTTGTAGTAGACTGGGTAGGAAAGATGTTTCTTTTCTAAGTGCTCATCTGGTCGAGCTTGTGACCAGGGCGGACTTTTTGGAAATAAAAGGAATTTTTATCCTTCGTTCGTCTTTTTAGTTTTGTCAGATGAAGCTTCGAACTATTGCTGGCTTTATATGATAGGTTACCCTCTCGGATAGGACGTAGCGAGCTAGCACGTCCGATGCAGGTTGGTCGATCGTTCGGTCCAATGCGAGCCGATCGATCGGAATTGATCTCCTCAGTATCCCCTATTTCTGGGGATCAAGATTTATGGCCTCTAGGTCGACCGACGTCGATGCCGAGCCATTGGTCGACGTCGATCGGTTTGTCAATTATTGAACGATTTGTCGTTTGTCGAACGATTTGTCGTTTGTCGAATGATTCGTCAGTTATCGACCTATTGGTCGTCTGTCGAACAATTTGTCGATCGTCGACCCGTTGGTCATTTGTCGAACGATTAGTCGATTACCGACCCATTGGTCGTTTGTCGAACGATTTGTCGATCGTTGATCCGTTGGTCGTTTGTCGAACGATTTGTCAATCAGTGACCCGTTGGTCGTTTGTCGAACAATTAGTCAATTGCCGACCTATTGGTTGTTTGTCGAACGATTAGTCAATTGCCGACCCATTGGTCGTTTTTCAAACGATTCCAACATCTTGTGTTGGCAACCTTGCCAAATAATGGCGCTGTCGATCGGTAGAGTGCTTTGCCCTTAATCTGATTTTAACTGAACTGTTTCTGTCAAGAGATCTGAAATTCTTTATTGATGATGACGAAAGTGTGGGCCATTAAAAAACCTGACTGTCAACGCCAGGAAAAAGGTTCCCACAATAAATGCGTAAATAGCGGAAAAAAGTGAGATAGGAAAAATAAAGCAAGCTTATCTATTGGTAAAACGCCTTCAGATTTTGAGAGCTCCAAGGTCTCGGTAGAATTTTGCCATTCATGTCGCGTAGGATATAAGAGTCGTGTCCGGTTTGCTTGACCACTTGATAGGGTCCTTCCCACACCTATCCGAGCTTTCCAGGATGTTTCCCAGCCGCTTCGGCCTTTCTTAAAACATAACCACTAACCTTTATGTCGCTCGGCCTCACTCTTTTGTTGTAGAACCTTGT